>JAQFXM010002099.1:0-26884 GCA_034693345.1 Entomobrya multifasciata
GTATGTCCTTGTGAGATTGGGAAGGTTGACGCATGTTCATTAATGCAAATAGTTCGGTTGATAGTGTCATAAATCCTTTTAGCAGGGGATTTGAATGGGATTCGCCAACTTTGTGAATTTCTCAAATGGCGTACCTGGAAAATGACGGGGTAGTGCAAGGAGATATTGGAGTGGGGGTCAATAGGTTCCACTTTCGTTTCCACTATAAAGTTTTCATTTTCCTGTTTTGGAAATGAGAGAGTTATGAGTAATTAATAGCTAAAGGAAATTTAAAAAAGTAAGGGTTTAGTGACATTACCTTGGTAACCATGTAGTGGAAAATATACTCTATAGACTGATTAACTGGATAAGTGTACATGGTTGCCAAACTTGCTTGCTGATGTGTGGAATTGGGATACACTGTACACTGACCCTTAAATGGGCATAATGTCAATGTCACCAGTAGTACCAATGACACAATCGCACTTCCCCTCCACCTTAACCCTGACATTTTAATGAGTGGTCAGTGTTCGAAGAACTGATTTCGAATCGATTTGTATAAAAATGTTCACATGTCTTGTCAAATTACACGAATAAAATTAAAACGTAAGGTTTACTAAAGCTTGAAATTTATTGGTGACTTTATAACTGTCTCACACTTAAGCCAAGCTATTATAATTTCAAAGAATTGACATGACATTATTATCCTCCCCAAAAATCAGAGGAACTCCTTTCCATGAAAATAGCATTGTCGATTTGGGAAGTTGAAGAATGATACTGACTGGGAGTTTTTTACCTGTCAGCATTTTAAGAGGATCATTGAACAAATAGAACATGTATGAATGGATTAATGCGTGAAAATATTCTTATGCTTGAATTGGATGAACATTTTTCATAGACTAGCAGGAAATGCTAATATATTTTTATTAGTGATCATTTATAGATCCAAATTTAAAGGAGAGGTGTAAGGACAAGGAGTGTATGAAATGTGCTTTGCTTGAAAAGAAATGTTAAAATTGTGCTGTAAATGTGTGTCTGGAGTATAATATTTATTTGGACCATGTTCTTAAAATAAAATGAAATTACTTGAGTAAAAACCCTAATTGAAGTTGATGGGGTGATGTGAAACATGAAAAGTATTGATATATGCTAGCAAGGGTACACAATGAAAAATTATTAAGTGTAATTATATTATGAAAGAAAGAAAATAAATTTACTCAATAAGTTAACAAATAAAATTGAAAATCAAACGAAAAATAAAAGTAGATCTGATAATAGAGATAATGTATTTTTTTAAACAATGCAATGTAAAAGGTTGTTAAGATTTTCGACGCTTATGACTGTGTCCGTCATCTCCATTATGGCCATCATTGTAGCAGTTGGCAGCAGAGGAAGTGCTGGCAGTTGGACTTGAATGGTGACCATTTTTACTTTTTCGTCCATCTAAACATTTCAAATACAAAAATTAAAAAGTATTTTTTAAATTCTTTTCAAAAATAATACTTTAATTTAAAGTTAACTTTAAACTAACCTGAAACGCTGGCCTTTGGTCTTTGTGGTGTTGAATTTGGTGTCAATGTCGAACTGGAAGCCTCCATAATCGCTCCACCATTTAGCTCCTCATTATTCATTGAGGTAGAAGTTGACGGCTCCTCGTCTTGGGTTCCAAGTATATTCTCTATGAGTATAAAAATCAATCAGTTCAGAAATTATTCCCATGAATCGTTTGACAAATATAAAAATACATATGTGATCTCTTTTTTACCTTCAACTTCCATATTTGCCAATTCCACTGCCTTTTCTAGATGCTTGGAGTAAATATCCAGTACAAATTGTGGGGTACTTTGAGACGTTGTACAAATCTTCTTTTTCATTCTCTCGTGATGGGAGTTTGATAAATCTCTACAATTCTTTTTCCATTTCCCAAAAGCGTCTGCTAACATCTCAGTCATTTTCTGCTCAAGGAATTGATTTGACTGCTCCAAAAATTGCTGACAATTATCCATTGCATTTTCAGTGTAAATTTGGTCAATTAGTACAAGATAAGGATCCATGTACTCTTTAAATATGTTTCGAATTTTCTCCTTAGTCGACTTAAAATCACTTGGTCGCTTTTCCGCTACCAGCATTTCTTTTATTTTCTTTTTCGACTGGGACTCAAACTCGGAAATTATTGAGGTGTCTACAAATTCCTGAATATCACTCATAAACTTATGATTTTTTCCCACAAGGTTATTTCCCCAAATTTGAACCTCTTCTTTGAGCTCAGCCAATTTGGCGTCTGATTTTAACCCTTCTTCGTTTAACGGATTCAACTTTACGGTAAACTGCTCGCATAATTTCACCAATTGCGAAACCATGCAACTCACAAACTTTTTCAGGTTTTCATGATCGTAGAATTTTTGAAAAGAGTCATTTTCCTTTGCACTTTCCAAGGATTCTGGTGGGGTACTGCATAACAAGGGGTACTTGATCTCAAATAATTCCACAAACTCTCTTCTTCTTTTATTCACGACTTGTTCACCGTAAAGATTGCGGTTGCTCTCGTTTTTAACTTGAACTGCTGAGTTGATTTCCGCGATAAATTTTCTGAGACGTTTCTTGTCTTGTTTCCAATCATCGTCGTCCATTTGCTGTTCAAGAGTAAGAGAGGACCAAACTTCCATGACTTGATTTTCAGCCTCCTTCAATCCTTTGCGAAGGTCCTCTTTTGAAAGAAACTTTATGGGAAATATTCCTCCAATACTTTTCAGCTCGTATTGCTGACCTAACACTTGGAAATATTTTCTTTTGCATATTTCCAAACTGTCATTAACTTTGACAACGGATGATTGACATTGTCCTGGTGATGTTGGGGGCGAAACTTGTTGAAGGAAAGGTACAAGAGCATTGCTAGGTGATTCTTCCACAGGAGGAGGAAATAGATGGCCAATCAATATGTTGATTTCCAGGCTGGAGTTATTGCTCTGTGCGGCTAACGCTTCCTGAGACATATTTTTTAATTGGGTAAAAGGGAACGCAAAAATAGAAATTATTTTCTTAAGAAAAGTGATGGTGATTTTGAAGTTGCAAAGTCGAGAGACAAAACTTGAATGAGACTTGTTAGCTTGGGGCCTGCAAATATAGTAAGGAAAGGAACCTTATGAAGGGTTTGTCAGGAATCTCAGAAGCCCTTTCTTATGTTTGGATTTTGGACTTTCCTGGTATAAAGTAATGATTAATGATGATAACAGCTCATGACATGACTCATTCATTGGTATACCATACTCGATGTTGGTAATGGATTTTCTTTCATGATTTCTCAATGTAGAATTTTCTGCTTAGAAAACTGACTAAATATTAAACACATGCATAGTAACTGTGCATATAACAAAACAAAGGAGCGCATTTTCCATTATCTTATCATGCATAAAAAAGGGTTAAATTTCATGCATACAAGTTATTTAAATGTGTATGAGTACGTTGCATTGCATTGTACATACTTTGTACATAATACATGTAGCTATATCCGTATCATCAATTGTCACTTAAGATTAGAAAAAAATGAATAAGATTTACATGCTAGACAACAATCAACAAAGATTTTTTTTAATTTTAAGAAAAATCAACTTATTAATGCTTCATTGTCTAAGCTACTTTAACTTGCGCAAAGTCTGACTGAATTAGGGTTCTCATGAGTTGTCAGCGGATTATCTAATGGGACCTTTGATTATTTTATTTTATTACAAGAATTAGTCACTATGATTCGGTATTATTTGTTTTAAATCAAGACGGAGGATTCTGTCCAACTAACGACCAACTACAAGTGCAATGCCAAAGCACATCACTGGAAACCACAATTTATGAATGCATTTCATTACATTAAGTAACAACTGTAATTTCATCAAAATTGGTAGATGTTCATTAAAATTCATGTTTGAACTTACATAATTTCTCTTCACACATTGCATACTAGAGAAATGTAAAATGTAACTTTGATGCTAGCATGTTGAAAAATTTCTGTTCGGAAATTACGAACATTCGGCACCGCCCGTTCCCAGTTCCGGTTCTACTCAGTTTGCAAGTAAAGCTTTAAAAAATGAATAAAGAAAAGCATTTAGATAGCTACATGCAATATAGTCTGTGTCTTGCGATCCGACTTTCCTTTATGAACTTCGTTTAAAACGAAAAGCTGGCATAGGTCACCTCATGTAACGTTTTTTCTTTGGCTGGCTGCCACCTCCATGTAACCCATTTCGCCAGTTCGAAAAAACGTATTTCTACGAAAATTTATTCAGTTTGCTTTAAAAAACAGATTTGACATAGAATACAGGTTAAGATTTCATAGACGAAGCATATAAAAACATGATCATGAGCAAAAGTGTCCATTTAGTTGTCAGACGTGTATGTTTGCAAATCAACAGCACCGAATAAGTAATTTAAACCTTTTCTTTGTTGGTTGTGCTAACATAAACTGGAGTCATCCTTTTGTTTTTGTCATTTGTGTGTTTTAAGTAAAAATTTAACTTATTGGGAATTTCAAGTAAATATTTTATTCCAATACTTGGGGCGACTTGAAACAAGGAATTTTTAGTTCGTTAATGGGAATAGGTTTAATCTCTTAAAGTGCAAAAATCTCTAAACAAGATGGAAAGAGAAGGTGAGTACCATAAAGAATAAAATGTAGTTAGCTTTTAGTTTTAACTGATTAATTCTATTAAAACATTACATTTTACATATTATCAATTTTCACGCATTAATCACTTTGAAATATTCAGGTGGGCAAAGGAGCCGTGGTGGTGGATCACAAGGAAAAAGGGGTGCTAGAGGTGGTCATAATAGTAGCAGAGGATGCAGACAGGACCGTGGTGGTTATCAAAGAGGAGGTGATCATGGTAGACGCGGTGGTGGTGCTGGAGGAGATCGAGAAAGCTATCATAGCAGAGGTGGTTTTCGAAGAGGGAATGGAGGAAAGAGCTTTGGTAGAGCTGGCGGTCGAGCCAGAGGCAGTGTACCCATTTATCTCAGATCCCCAGACCCTTATCCTATCGGTCCATACGAAGAAACGTATACTCCTGAACAGCGAAAACTTCCTAGTCATAAGGAAGGTTGGAAAGTTCTCCCCGAGAAACAAGAAGACGTGGAAATACAAAAGTACACTGGTCCCATAGCGGAATGGGCGCTCAAGAAAATTGATGCGTCTGTGAATCACTATCTTATCGAAGCTACCACGAAAACTGGAAATCCAACTTTTCCCATACCCACACTGTACCACTACGACATAAGTTACAATATCTGTAAACAGCGAAATAGTGGAGGAGAAACTAAGGAAGCTGAAGAGGAAAAGAAGAAAGATGAAAAGCCTGGTCCTAAATTACTCCCAAAGCATCTCACCAAAGTCATTCTAGACTATCTTATCCCAAAACTTCGGAGGGAGTCTGGTCATCAAGCTATTGCTGCCGATGGAAGGTTCAATCTGTACTCAACCAAAAAGTTGAAAGACGCTGGGATCGAGATTCAGCAATCAGTGACATTTGAAGAGCTTCGCAAAGCAAGTTTATTCGAAGACGACAATAATGCCACTGTTCAAGTGACATTTCAGCCAGCAGTTGATAAGACCACTGGGCAAATTCATACTATTAATACTCAAGAAATTGCAACATATATGAAGACTCATGGATCCTTGAAAGGATTTCCATTCACGGCGGAAATGAAGCAAAGTTTGGAGGCAGCTTGTAATACATTTGTGAGTAGCATGCCGAATTTCCAGTATTTTTCGGTTGGGAGGTCAACCATGGTGGCTTGTGATGAAAAACAGAGGATGGCTTTGGGTGGGGGACTTGAGGCGTGGAAAGGAATTGTAAGTAAACTTTAATTGATTTATAAATTGGATAGTTTTAAGATATTAATTTGCTCATTTTATTTTTTGGTAGTCTGCAAATATTGGAATGGGATGGAAGCCTTATTTGAACGTGGATAGTAAGGATAATTAAATACTTTATTTACATTTCATTCAAATTTGTATGCAGCCACGCTGACTATTTTTATTTTCTTACAGTTGCCAATTGTGCTTTCATGAAGGACAGTAAAGTCTTAGATATCATCAAAGAAATTCTTGGGGATGTATGTACCTTTGCCAGCAAATGGGAGTATAACGATTTCGATGACGTGGGTTTTTTACTCAAAAGTAATTTCAATACAATTAGTTAAATGAAAAATTATAAATGTTTGAGGTAGAAATTATATGTACGTCTTTTCTTTTCTGTTTAAAATAGCTTGCAAAATTTGGTACAAAGTGGATGGTAAAAAACTCAGTGGTGTCATTCGAGATGTCGCACGGGGAAGTGCCAATGCTCTAAAATTTCGTTGGGTGGACAAGACCAAGGGTAAAAACAAGATTGTAACAGTTTTCCAGTATTACAAGGAACGATACGGCCACACGCTTAAATATCCAGATGGCCCGGTACTGGAAATCCGAAAGAAAGGAAATTACGTTCCCGCTGAACTGTGTGTCATCAAATCTGGTCAAAGTTACAACCGGAGATTGGACGGAACTCAAACCACAAAAATGTTAGATTTCGCCAAAACAAGTCCCATGGAAACTGTTGAGGCCATTAAAGGGAGAATGAAGGGAATGAATCTACAGAAAAACGAGGTACTCAATGGACTTGGGGTTCAAGTAGCGGACGAAATGTTAAAAATGAAGGCTAGGGTATTAGTTCCCCCAACATTAAGATATGGAAGTAAAGAAGATGAACCTCAGAAAACTGCTCACATAAATCCAGAAAATGGCCAGTGGGATATGCGAGGCAACTTTCACTTTTACAAACCGGCAAGCGTGAATAAATGGGGTGTTTTGGTATTCGGGTGTTCGACGAGGGTAAGGGAAAGGGAGGTTCAAGATTTTACTGATGAGCTGATGAGAAAAGAGGAAGAAAAGGGGATGAAATTTCAAGGGAAGCCCTATCCAATAATAGTTGATAGAAAAGATAGAAAATATTCCGGACCTGAGGAAAACGCAAGGGATTTGCAGAAATACTTCACGGAAGATTTTAAGGGCTGCGATTTTTGCCTGGTCGTATTTCCAAGGAAAGGAAGCCCAATTTATGGACATATCAAACATGCGGCGGAAGTGGTGTGTGGAATGCTAACTCAATGCGTGGCGGAGAGGAATGTTAATACTCCGAACGATGCGACCATGCAAAATATTTTACTGAAGATTAACAGCAAGTTAGGTGGCATTAACCATGTCACTGTGGAGCCACTATTGGAACCAGAGAAAGCGAAGCAATTTTGTAATTTGCTGTTGAACTGTCCTGTAATGATTTTGGGGGCTGATGTCACCCATCCACCGCCAGGAAGTAAGAAGATAGTGAATGGGAAGGAGTTTGTAATGCCAAGTTATGCGGCTGTGACGGGGAGTTTGGATAAGACTTGCATGCCATTTATGACGGAGGTTAGAGCTCAGAGGAAGGCTGGTGCGGGGGCGGCGGAGGTGATTCAAGATTTGGAGGAAATTATGGAGAAAATGCTGAAGTGCTATGAGAAGAGTTCCAAAGGGATGTATCCAAAGAAAATAATTTATTTTAGGGATGGGGTTGGGGAGGGGCAGTATCGGGAAGTGCTCCATATTGAAATGAATGCTGTAAAAAGGGCTTGTACGAAGATTGGGAGAGATTATCAACCCAAAATAACGTTTATTACGGTTCAAAAGGTGAGTGAGTTGATATTAGCACACATTAGTTGAAATATTAGGAAGGAAGCTAATTTTGTTTTAATTATTAATATGTAGCGCCATAAGACAAGAATTTTCTGGCACTCTGGACCAGGAAAAGTTGAAAATGCACCAGCTGGTACGGTGATTGATAAGGAAATTGTGCATTCATGTGAGACCGACTTTTACCAGCAATCCCATCAGGGAACGATGGGCACCAGTCGACCCTCACGTTATCATGTGCTGTGGGACGATAGTGACTTTACTGAGGATGAATTGCAGTCGCTGACCTACACGCTTTGCTACATGTATGTCAGATGTACAAAAAGTGTAAAAATGCCGGCTGCCACTTATTACGCTCATTTGGCTGCTGACAGAGCAAAGAAACTTTGTGAAGGCTTTGAGTAGGCATTAAATACTATTATTTTTGAAATTTTTCTAACATAATTAGCAAAAAAAACTGAATGACCAAATAAAAAAATGTGCATTGTTGTTTTTTTAGGTCGAAGTACGGTGAGCCTACAATACAGAACTTGAACAGAATGTTGGAACGCAGGAACCTCACCAAATATCCAATGCATTTTGTCTGACTCTCAAGATACCCCAGTCACTAGTCACTGAAAACCGTTATAAATTAGTATTTCATTAAGCTCTATTTATATATATGCAATATATGTACTTGTTACTACCTTTAATGGCTTACGTATAAAACATACTGTAATCAGTTTGTGTTAAATATGCACAGACATATGTATAAATAATCGAACTCTGAATAAAGGTTGTTTGATGGAATTCACTTTTTTGTGACAGTCAAGAAAATATAAATATGCATTTCATTTTCATTTATAAAAAACAGAATGTGTTTATTTTTTGTGTAATTGTCATTTTTCTTCACGTTCCGGGTAATGTGAGATAATCTCTGGTGATTTATGTAACTTTTTCCCTCAAATTTAAGGATAAAATCATGATTAGTAAATTTATCGTAGTAATATAATGCTCATTATTATTATCCAATTTGGCATACATGAGCTTTAGTTTTTTATAATTAGACCT
Source organism: Entomobrya multifasciata (assembly GCA_034693345.1). Taxonomy (NCBI): domain Eukaryota; kingdom Metazoa; phylum Arthropoda; class Collembola; order Entomobryomorpha; family Entomobryidae; genus Entomobrya; species Entomobrya multifasciata. The sequence goes on from JAQFXM010002099.1 coordinate 8,726, forward strand.
ATAGTATAGTAGTGTTAATTTTTTTTAAATTAACGCTAAAAGCTAGGCCGCATGCAAGGATTGGTTTTATCTAGCATTGTATGGCAGTGTGACGAGAAATTCCTTTTTGTAATAAAAAAATGCTGGATGATTAGTGCAATCATTAACGTCATTGATTCGGTGTGTTTCAAATTTGACTTACTTGACATGCATCGCGGTGAATTGTGGATGGGATATCCGCTTATTAGACGCTGACTTTTGTACATGGTTCATACGTTCAGATAACGTGTATGGTTTAGTGTTTTTGGTGTTGGTGGTTTATCTGAAAAGATCATTCAATGTATGCTAACACAGCGTACACCGATAATCATTATTTCACTGCACAAAATATACTCACATTGCATCATTATCATAAATCGAATACATCAAAAACATAGCTACAACTTCATATGTTAAAGAACAATTAACAAAGCCAAGTGACTTAAAAATACAACTACTTAAAGTGATAAATATCATTCCAAACATTGAGTCATAATATTCATAATTTTCGATTTTTCTAATAACAAATAGCTTCATCAGAACGAATTGCTATTATATAAGAGGGTGAAACAAAAGACATTTATTTATTTAACCTATTTCCATAGTAATGATAGGAAAAACATAATGAACTTATTTTAGTTGCTGTATAAAATTTTGCATTTTTACGGCAATCATAAAAATTTGGTATGTGTCCATACTCCAAACACAGTAAAACTGCGTATTTTACTGCATCATAAATACTTCCATGCGTGATAAAAAGGTATGCATTCCACAATCCACAATATGCACTACTCGTTATCAATATTTGTGATCATTGTGCCTACCAACTACAAACACGCTTATTAGAGCTTGGAAATGCGCTTTCGTTTTTACAATAATTCAGCAAATTTTTGAAAGGGATTCCACACGTATTCTTCATACCTTTTTTGCCTTTACAAGTTTACTATTTTGTTATGAAAATGGTTTAATGAGTAGTAAAATGCACGTGCATAGAAAAGATAAACCCTGATTAGAATTTATTTGTTTACTTTTCGCTGGACGGCAGTTAAAATATTTCCACATTTCTAACGCTTTATGTATCATTTAATATCGCGCAAACACGTTTGTTTTGCTCGAATTCTAGGATCAAAATCTTCATTCCATTTATAACACGTCTGGATTGTGGATCAGTAAATAGAAAAAATGCTACAAATTGGCTATTTCTCAAGGCTAAGCTGATACAACAAATAACTGCTGGTCATAAACGAGTACTAAAGTTTACACAATTTACATACAACAAATGGGCCACATTGGTGTCTCATGTTACCCCTTGCCTTCTGACTTGACACACAACACAACATTAACTCTCTCAACATGACACCTCCGTCAAAAGCTCTGTTTACATTCATATATCCGAATTTAATGGAATTAATACCTAAAGGCGACTTGCCCTACATTCTGAGTCACTACAGAAATGTGTGCTTTTGCCCTCTTCCATTTAAGGGCATATCTTTAGCCCACTGGCTTCTTCTACTTATCTTCTTCCTAATCTCTCGAGCTGTTGCTTACTCCCACGCAGTGTACTACATACTTTTTCGTTTCCGCGAGTTATCAGTGGAGCTTACTGGAAATCAATCAAATGTGCGTGTCCTGGCTTACATTGATGTTCTCATGTGGCTCCTTATGTACGTATGCTATGTACCTGCAGATCTTCTCCTTCTCAATAAATCATTTCATAAAGCTGCTCGAGTGCTATTTTACCAAATTTCTGAGGAAACTAAAAACATTCAGAATCTAAAAAGTGGAAGGAGGTCCATGGCCATGCTTCCATTACACGAGACTTTTGTCCAACTATCTTTAACATACTTTGTCATAACTTCAGTTTGGACTGGAATGGATGAGTTTACCCAAATCTATGCAAGATTTCCAGCTCAGTTTCACACCCCAGGAAATCGACTAGTAAATTGGCTCTTTGTATCACTCACAGTCATCACAGCAAACATGGGCGTTGCATTCATTCTAGTTTTTCCAGCTTGTCTTGCGTTTTGGATTGGCGAAGTACTGGAAATTATAGCAGAGAATGCACTCATTCAAACGAGGAGAAATACAATTTCATGCGAGAATATCAGGAAGATGATAAAGCGCTACACAAATCTCTTCATAGCAGTTCGGGAAGTCAATAAACTTGTAAAGTTTCCAACATTCATGCTACATGCCATAGCAACAATACAACAAATGGCAGAAACTTTTACAATGCTGACGTTACGAGACAGCGGTATGGATTCTGGTCTCTCATTATTCATCGACCTAATGGTAATTTTGTTATAACTTGTAAATACCCTAGAGGGTTTTGTAGAAGAGGTGACCATGATTTTATAATAATACACTTTATTTTTGTAGTTGACCTTCCTAAGGGTCGCTTACGGCTTTTACGCTCTCACCTATTTGACTCGAGGAATGGAGAAATTTGAAGATGTAATTCGAACATGTATGCTATACCTAGGCAAACTGAGCATACAAACTGTGGCAGGTAGGAAAGAACTAAAAGAAATCCGACAACGAATTCGATGTATAATTCCCACAAAATTGAGTATCGGACCTTATGCACTTGAAAAAGACATTGCGCTTCGGGGATCGTTCTTTTACATAAATAACTATGCTACTGCAGCGTTATGGCCTCGGAACTAGATAAGGTCGGAAATCCAACACCAGTCTGAATGAGTAACTAATCAATGATATCGAAATTTGTAATCGTTTTTACGGTATAAATTCCCACACAAGAAAATAATATAATAATATTAACACGAAATATTTTAAGTCTTGGGAAATATCGGCAGAAGATATAATTTTAAAGACCAATTAATTTATATATTTTTCATATGCATAACTGTATAGTTAAATAGCAATGATTTCTTATCACAAAATAGAATTATAGTAATCTTAATAGTTTATTGCTTAATTAGACTTTATTTTAATGATTAAATTCATTACATATACGTACATATGTAAAAGCTATAACCTTGAATCGCCATGTGTCTCAAGTCACCCCAAAACTATGCAATTTTTCTTTTATTGATTTATATTCCTAACTATCACGTTATTGGTTACCATATTACCAAGAAAGATCATCAGAACATTCGAAAAGAAAATGTTCTACCTCCGCTTTCACGATCTTGGTGCTCCCTTTTACCCCAGTCCTCCACTCGTTATGTCCCAATGCAGTGTGAAATATCTGGAGACTTTCCCATTGACGGTAATGAGTGCCAAGCTTATCATCATTGTGAAAAGTGAGTTGAATATTTTTAAAAGATCAATTTATCAGCAAGTTATTTGTATTATTTGTGCTCACTCATTCTAGTCAACTCCATTCCGTCAAAAAGTGTTGTCCCCCGGGTCGGCATTTCGACCAATTAAAATGGGAATGCATATCTAGTAGAAAAGCACGTTGTGGGTCCAATACTTCTTCTGATAAAAACACAACAGTGTCATTAGGAAATGAGCAGCTAACTGTAAATAAATCTGTTTCTGGAGGAATTCCAATGCCACCACCATCTTGGCCATATTTTATGCCAGGGAGCATGCCTGGATCGTTCAGCTTTCCAAGTGTGCAAAATGGGAACTCCATGCAGCAACAGTATCCTTGGGTTCCATTTGCCTTTCCAATGGTTATGCCAATGTACATGGGCGTGCCGCTTTATCCATCTCAAGTTCCATTTCCAATTCCATATCAAAATCAACTCCAAACTGGAACTATGGGCACATTTCCTCCAGGTTTACCTGGTGGTGCACAACCCTATCCTTATATTCCGGCACGACCGGATATTCCGAAAGCTGGTGTTCCTGTCTCGCCATCAACGTTACCAGGACAACTTAAACCTATTCATCCTTCAGAATTAGACATGCATAGGAGACCATCGCAAACATGGGATCACCCAAAGTTAGGTGAACTAAGATTTCTCCGGAGCCAAAAGCAAAGTTATCAAAATACGATTACAACTAATAACAAAAAGCCCTCAAAAGTTAGGATAGACTTGTTTCCAACGTTTCAAGAACCTGAAGGTGGGAATATTCACTTCAATTCGTCATCTAAAAAGGGAGTCGACTTGTTTCCAACTTTTCGTGAACACGATGGAGGGCATGTACTTACAAATTCGTCGTCCAAGAAGGAAGTTGACTTGTTTCCAACGTTTCAAGAACCTGAGGGCGGGAATGTACACTCAAATAAGTCATCTAAAAAGGGAGTTGACCTGTTTCCAACGTTTCAAGAACCCGATGGAGGGCATGAACACACAAATTCGTCGTCTAAAAAGGGAGTCGATTTGTTTCCAACTTTTCGTGAACCCGATGGGGGTCATGTACATTCAAATTCGTCGTCTAAAAAGGGAGTTGACCTGTTTCCAACGTTTCAAGAACCTGATGGAGGGCATGAACACACAGATTCGTCGTCTAAAAAGGGAGTCGATTTGTTTCCAACTTTTCGAGAACCTGAGGGCGGGAATGTACATTGTAATAAGTCATCTAAAAAGGGAGTTGACTTATATCCAACGTTTCAAGAACCCGATGGAGGGCATGCACACACAAATTCGTCGTCTAAAAAGGGAGTCGATTTGTTTCCAACTTTTCGTGAACCCGATGGGGGTCATGTACATCCAAATTCATCGTCCAAAAAAGGAATCGATTTGTTTCCAACGTTTCGTGAACCCGATGGGGGTCATGTACATCCAAATTCATCGTCAAAAAAAGGAATCGACTTGTTTCCAACGTTTCGAGAACCCGAAGGAGGGCATGTACATCCAAATTCGTCATCCAAAAACGAAGTCGATTTGTTTCCAGCGTTTCGAGAACCTGAAGAAGAACAAGGACCGCATTCTATGCCAAGCAAAGAAATTGATTTTCACCCATCATTTCATGAAAATACAAGTGGAAGTAGAGCAGATGAGTTAAATCACAAGCAGTCTAGAAAACATGAAATCGATTTAAATCCGAGAAATTTAAAGGGAAGTTATGAGGGTTCTTCTCCAAAGAAAGACGTTGATTTAAATCCATATTTTAACGAAAATAGACAAGGTGGCAATCTTAAAGTTAAAACCAATCATTTATCACCCTCATGGAATGGCAGTGATTTAAAACCTAGGACTTTTGAGGAAAATTACAAAAGTCCTTCTTCGAAGAAAGGCGTTGATCTAAATCCATCATTTAGAGAAAAAGGAGAAGGTGGCCTATTAAACTTTAAAACCGATCACGTTTCTCGTTCACAGAATACTTATAACTTAAATACGAGGAATTTGAAAGCAAATTATATGGGCATTTCTCCGCAGGATGATATAGATTTAAATCCATCATTTAATGAGAGAGAAGGTGGAACGTTACAAGTTAAAGCTGATCATTTTTCGTCCCAAAGAAAGGGCATTGATTTAAATGCGAGGAATTTAAAAGACATCCATGCAGACCATAACTCGAAAAATAAAATTGATTTAAATCCATCATTTATTGAAAAGGGAGAAAGTGGCACCGTTTACGTTAAAACCGACCGCATTGTGCCCTCAAGAAATGAAATTGATTTAAATCCACGAAATTTGGAAGGAAATTTCGAGGGACCTAGCTCCAAAATGAACATTGACATAAATCCATCATTTAGTGAAAAAGGAGAAAGCAACACAGTTACAGTTAAAACCGATCACGTTTCGCTATCACGGAATAGCTTAAATGCAAGGAATTTGAAACAAAATTATGAAGGTTCTTCTTCGAAGAAGAATATTGATTTGAATCCATCATTTATTGAGAAAGGAGAAAGTGGTGGCGGTACACTAAAAGTTAGAGCCGATTCCATTTCACTCTCATCCAATCGCATTAACATAAACGCGAGAAATTTAAAACGAAATAATGAGGGTCTTTCCTCCAAGAACGGCATTGATTTAAATCCATCGTTTCACGAAAAAGAAGAAAATGGCATATCAAAAGTTAAAACCGATTATATCTCTCCCCCAAGAAGTGGCATTGATTTAAATGCGAGGAATTTAAAAGAAAACCCTGAAGGGCATAACTCGAAGAAGATAATTGATTTAAATCCATCATTTATTGAAAAAGGAGAAGTTAAAACCAATCATATTTCTCGTTCAAGGAATAACAATAATTTAAATGGGAGGAATTTGAAAGAAAATTATGATGGAACTTCTTCAAAATATGACATTGATCTAAATCCATCATTTAATGAAGGAGGACAAGGTACAACGTTGCAAGTTAAGACCAATCACATTTCGCCCTCAATAAATAGCATTGATTTAAATCCTCGATATTTGGAAGGAAATTTTGAAGGACAGAACATTGATTTAAACCCATCATTTAATGAAAAGGGAAAGGAGGAAGTTGAAACCGGTTCCAGTCCACCCTCATGGAATGGCATTAACTTAAATCCGAGAAATTTAAAAGAAAATCATGACGGCGCTTCCTCGACAAAGAACATTGATTTAAATCCATCATTTCACGAAATACACTAAAAGTCTGACGTAAAACTTGTGAATTAGCCTGATATAAGTAATGTAGTTGCTTGTCTTGCCCTTTTCTATAGATTTATTAAAACTCTACAGATCGATTAGTGATAAATATATTCATACATAAATAAGTATAACATTTTTATGTTCAGATTAGTGGAAAATTGTTGAGCTATGCACTAGTACTTATGCCATACTGTATGTTTTAGTATTTAGTAAGCTGATCAGGTTATCGGAACAAATATATCTAAATGCTAATTGTTAAGATCTCAAGTATTTTCAATGAATTATATTAATAAAAATGTAGAACCTTACGCAGGTGAAGAAGGTAATAATGGGTGATCTACCCAAAAAAACTTAACAATATTGAACTTTTTTCACACCCACCATTGTCTCGTAAATGTTATTATTAGCACAACACGTAATTAACATGATTAGCTGACAAACTTAGCTTCTAATTATCATCCGCTGTAATAACTACAAATCAGAGTAGCTTGATAACTTTTAGGGCGGATATTATTTACACTGGCTTATTCAACATGGTGCTCACATTGCCCCAAAACCAATTATATTTCCTTTCACTAATCGTCATTCCTATCCATCTTATTTCCTTTACTATTGCTCAACATATTATGAAAAGGGATTTTCATAAATTAGTAGAAACTGGTTACAATAGAAGAGATCCCAGTAATGGCCGAATTGGTGATACTTATCTTTCTGAATATTATGACGATTTTGGGTCTACAAAAGAATTTAGACACGTGCTAGTCAGAAGATCTAGTGTTCTCCCTTCGCCCCTACGATCCTGGTGCTCCCTTTTACCCAAGTCCTCCACTCCTTATGTTCCCATTCAGTGTGAAGTATCTGGGGACTTGCCAATTTGTGAAAATGAGTGCAATGCTTATCATCATTGTTGGAAGTAAGTTGAGTGACATATTTTAACACAAACAATTATGAGGTTGTAGTTAAAATATATTCTGTACATTCTTCCAGACAACTGCCTTCAGTAAAGAGGTGTTGTCCACCAGGTCGTCATTTTGATCATAGGAAACGGAAATGCAGATCTATTGCAAAGGCGCGTTGCAATACCTCGAACAACAACACAACGCCACCAGAAAATCATTTTTACGTCAATACAGCTACAAATGGAAGTCCGATGAACATGCCATTTTGGCCACCTTTTTTTCCGGGCATCATTTCTGGACCGTTTTGGTACCCAAGTTTTTCAAACAGTTTCATGCCGCAGCCAGCCCTTTACAGTTATGCTCCTGTTCCTATGGTTATGCCAATGCCAATGTACATGGGAGCTCCTTTTTATCCGCCAATGAGTCCATATCAAACACAAGGTTATCCAACTGGAAAAATGGTTGCCTTTCCTCCAGGATTACCTGAAGGTAATCAACTCAACCCATCTGGCGAAGCTCAAGCAGGCATATCAATGGGAAATTCGAATACTGTACCACAATCATCAGCACCTGTTCAAGTAACACTTGATTTACAAGGGAAAATGCCCAGTGAAGTAGAAAGTGGAGAAGTTGAAACGCGTCCATCATTGATGAAGGGCATTGATTTATTTCCAACATTTCATGAAAACAATGTGGCCAAATGGCTTCAAAAGCGGGCTAAACTATTATAAAAATAGCAAAGATGTTGATTTGCTGCACTCTTGTTAAACTCTTGTTTTAATGAGTACAAAAAATATACTATTATACAAAATACACTATTTGTTTTGGTTTCTTACATATTCATCATTTAGTAACTGCAAATACGGAAAAAATATAGAATACAACAATTCGTACTCAGAATCAAATATTTTCAGCACATTTGATTTTAGTTTCAGTAAACATGACATGAACATGTTAAATGAGTGTGAATGTTATGTCCATACTAATTTTGTCAACTTTTACGTTCAGTCCGTCATAGAACTTCATGCTATCAACTTTTCTTACGTAAATCCATTAGAACTTGCTCAACAAAAAATCACATAATACTTGAATCCGAAACATACATGACCGTACATGATGAAATAATTTTATTATCCTAAAGCATGCAACTTACAATACGATAAGATTCTAAATTTACAATGATACAGATACACTTTTGTGAAAAAATATATTACGAGGATCAAATAATGAACTTAATTTTTGAATTCCATTTGACCGTTCGTTGTCGTTGTCGTGTCAAAATGTTTGAAAAAACGAATTGTAGGCTAATTTTCTAATTTGAAAAAGAGTCACATAACAAAGTTGCCTAAAACTATATGTTATTTTGGTAAATTCAAGAAGTCCAGCCTATTCAGTATTCTCCAAAATATTTCAACCAAGTTTAGCTGCTATTAACCAGCATTTTTTGATGCTAAGGTGCCGTAACACCGTTGTCCTCCCCAATGCAATTATTTTTTCATTCAATTTAAAGAATGAAAAAATAACCTTGCATCACGGTTGTTCATTCTATACGATACCAACTCAGTGCATTATTAAATTTTTTGAAGGCTATTTGAAATTGCGAATGTTAAATTTTCGACAAAACATACCCGTTATGCAAATACAATAGTGCCTAATTTCAAGTTATTTACATACTTTATTACTTTTATTAAAAATCTAAGTATAGTCTTAGAATTCTATCATGTACGTACCAAGTGTATTACTACAGTCACTTCTATTAATATCTAGTGTTAATAAAGTAACATTAGTAAACTTATCGAAAGAACAGTCTACCACTTACGATGAGACAGAGATTATTATGATACCTCAGCTTATCGATACACGAACATATGAAGATTTTGGTGACGTTCACACGTTGGATGACTTTACAAAATGGGCTGTTAGAGAAGAGATGCTAGAAATTTTTCTGCGAATAAGATTGGCGTATTTGACATTTTTCCGGCACCTACTACAACCGTATTTGACAACGAGGATATCTATCTCAAATCAAATACAGGATCAACGTTGGAAGCTGCGAAATATTTTGAGCTTTTCAAAGTACGACCGTGTGATTGGTGTGTACGTACATAAACTTTTTGATTTAAACATTAGGCATTCGTAAAACAATCCAGTATACATGATAAAATGCCTAGTGCATTGATTAGTTTTTAAAATTGGCTTTCAGGGTCAAACTATGGGAATCTATTACAGCTTGACAATAACGGCGATGAGAAATGGATAAGCTACAATGAGTTTTATATGTCTACGAATTCATTTTTGATGAATCAGATAATTTATCAGATTCCTCCAGTAAGTTATTCCTGAACTAATTGTTTTTCTTGTAAGTTTTGCTTTTGTTGAAAAGTAATTGTGAAATTTAATTTTTAGCGCAGATAACAACAGACATGCTAGTTGAAATAACGTACCAAGCAAGGCTAACAGATCGTCATTTGTGTGAAATAGCAATGGTAGCCCTTTCTCGGAAAATGTATTTCGTAGCTGTTGAATGGATAGAGGAAATAAGAAACAGTTATGAAAACGTTTTAGTCAAATATGAATTATGTCAAACGATTGCCAAAGTGGTAGCCCAACAGGTATAATAAGCAGTTAATAAGCAAGCATCATAAATTTATTTTAAAGGTTAATTTAAAGTCATTTTTCTTCTAAGCACAACATAGCACTTCATAAAGTAGAATGTGTCGACGACTTCTTATGTCTAATGAACTTGTTCACTACACCAGTGTTCGTCCTCACACCAACGACGTTAACAAATTTAAATAGAAAAACTTGGAAAAGTATTTACTTTAATGAAAGAAGGGGTCCAGGGTCAAGTAAGCACACTGGCCCCGAAGCCCAGTACTTAGATCTTTGCCGTACACCCAATGTACAAACTCCATCGATGCAAATCAACCTGAAATGTTACTATGAACAAAAGCGTCATCCTTATTTGTACGTTAATCCAGTCAAAGTAGAACATCTCTCGGAAAATCCTCCAGTATTCCAATACTACCAGATTGTGGATAACAAAACAAGCAGAGAGGCAATTGAAAAAATTGCCCCAAATGTTACAATTCATAGAGTTTATGAGCATCGAGTAGAAAAGGAGGAAATGCTGAGGAATAAAACGTCAGTTAGGACAGTTTCCCCATACTTCAAGGGTCATCGAATTTTTTATAGTTTGATGGAAATGGTGTCAGGTTTGCAAATCACGGGAAGTTCGGAAGATATGCATTATGTGGAGTATACTTATGGTCGGCACCATACTGAACACTTGGACCTGGTAGCGAATTCGTTTATTTTATGTCCAGAAATTGTAAGCTTTTTTATTAAACACAAATATTGTTTGTTTAGCTAGTCCTTCAGGGAAACGATACCAAAAGGTCCATTAAAACAGAGGGAGAAAGATTGGCAACAGTACTGTACAATGTAAGCGGTATTTTTGATAAAAAATTGAATTCACTGAACTGAAACCAAATATTGCAATTAATTAAATAGCTGGAACTGCCAGCATACGGAGGCTATACTCCATTTTGTGAGGCTGGTGTACGTGCCCACCCGGTAAAGGGATCTGCAGTCATTTGGTACAATATGTATAAAAACGGAAGTGTCAGATTTAATATGCATCATGGATCATGCCCAGTACTACATGGAAGAAAAGCAGGTATCATAATCGTTTAAATGAATTTAATCTTCTATTTTATATCACTTAAAGTGTATGGCTGTTTGTTTCAGCGCTTCTTCATGCGATTCGGTACCATGGAAGCTGGAATAGATTAAAATGCTCATTGAATCAATTTGACTAAAATATTGTTTTGCTGTTTAAACTACAAAACTAATTTAGCTTAAAAACACAAATAAAACTCGCTTGTTGTATTCACGGTATACAATTTTTTTAAATCTTGGGAAATGTTTCACCAATTTATTATTTGAATCGATTTATGCATAGTTCTTTGAATATCAGGTTTGTTATGCAAAGGTTAAAATATGCATGTAGAATATGTAGATATGCATAGATTTATTCGTAAGTTAGCTAAGAAATATTAAAAACTAAAAAGCAAGTTACGACGAACTTTTTTCATCCTTCATCAGCACTTTTATTCAAACGAAATTATTGTGAGAAATTTATGGAATGAGTAAGCTTAATATTTTCGTACATTCGACGTTTTTTGACTTCTCATGTCTTCACGTTATAAGTTCGACGTTTTTTTCTAAATATTAGCCCTGTAGGTCAAGAAAGAAAAATGTTCAGTGTGTAGTAGTTTGCTCTGTCCAGAGGTCTAGTTTATTGCTGATGGGGAGTTTTTATGAGCTGAGTTGTGCATGAGTAGTGTGTATAGTGCATAGTATTTTCTACAGTATGTGTGACAAAACGTAGATAAAAATGCGTAAGATATTGCTTACATAATGTTATTTTTTGGATGAGTGCATACACCTATTTTCGAGTAATAATGCTTAACTAACAAGTGCGTGCATTAAGATCGTCTTGAAAAATCATATTTCCATGTCTTTTTATGTATGCACTTGGTTTCTTTACAAAACAATTTATATGTGCTGATGACAATTAAAAAACTCGATCTCTTTGATCTGAAAATACACAGCAGAAAATTCTGTTTGAAACAATGTATTTACTCGTTATATTACAACTGTCATAGTCATAAGTAGCCAAAGTCATTCCCAACTTACTTTGCATACACAAGAGGGTGAAACTAGAGAAACGAGTGTATAAATTTATAAAATATAAAAATATTATATCCATAGATTTGGGTGTTATTTGAACATAAATTTCCTTAACACATAAAATCTGCGTATGAGAATTCAATAATCTTGTATATCACATTGTGTTGAAAACGAGATTAGCTTTAATTTTTACAACTAGGTTGATCCTTATACATTCAATTTTTTAAAGAAAAAGAAACTGCTTGCATGTACAATAGAATTGTCACATTCGAAGATTGCTCATAAAGTTACACGAGAAAAGTTAATATATAAAATTTATGCAGGAAACGTTTAAAAAATATACATTGCTTTAAGAAAGGGCACTTTATATTATGTAACTTCACTTATATAACAAGCGATCTAAACTTTCTCTATACCCATAAGTTTCTACCACTCTATTCATATTCAGCATATCGTTTAGGGAATATACCAAACAAATCTGTTTGTTCTTCTAATTACTTATGCGTATAAGACAAGTACTTCATAATTTATACTCCTATAAGAAATATATCCAGTAAGATCATTTTCACCGACTCGATCTTCCTACGTAACTTCATTCTTATAAAGTTTTTGTATACGGATTTCTAAACAGTTCAGATCTCAACTCATGCATACAAGTCTTAGATCACAAAATGTTGAGTCATATTCGGAAAACGTCCAGTTGGATTGGTAGCAGTCATATCTTACGTTAGTACAAATTTACTCCACTGGAAGTAAACATCTCTTATATTGTATTTCGAAGTTGCAACTAAAATTCTAAATCCAAATTTATATCAAACTAAAATTGTAGTTCAATTAATATTTTTTCAAAATTGCTGCATTGTTCTAGAATAAATAACAATCTTGAGATTTGTTGAAATTGTACTAATACAAAAGTGATTTTTAAAAAGTGGACAGCAAATTAAACTGAAGTATTTTTATTTGTGGAAGTGAATCAACTCGGAATCATGAATTCCTTAGAATCCACGACTAACAGAGGGGCCCAACTGAATATTATAGATGACGCTAACAGAGCAAAATGTAAATCATGCGCTCAAGAGCATACCAACATTTCATGGAGCAGGTACAAGACTTGTGATTTAATTGTTATTTTGCATTAAATCAAACATACTATTTCTGTTAGTATATATTTACATAGTGTGTATTTTAATACAGGTGCATCTTTAGATTTCTAAAATCACGCACTTTCCTTCTGATTGCAATTGTACTTGGGTTTGTAGTCACATGCGCTGTAACAGTGCTGGTTTTCAACAGTGGTAAGTTTAGAAAGTAAATTTATTAAACATGAAACATGGTAGTAAGCTATAAGCTATAGTATCTATTCTTGCCATTTAAAATAAATCAAGAACTTTTTATTTTGTTTTAGGTCCAAAAATTAACGAAGAAACTCCTGATGGACCATGCAGCAATTTCTACAATTTTTCTTGTCATCGTTGGAATGAGCAAAATCCGATACCTGAGGGGTTGGAAAAATGGGATGTATTCTCCGCTTCAAGCCGAAAATTCAGTAGGCTAGTTTCAGGTATATTTTTTAATGTTAAACAATTTGTAACCTTTAAACATTTTTGTAGAAGATTTTAATGGATTAATTGATTTTTACAATTGATCTCAGAAATTCTAGAGGAATCATTTCAACATGACGAAATAAAGGGATTCAGACATGCAAAAAGCCTTTACAAGAACTGTTTGAGTTACTATAGTGAAGGAAGCAATCATACAAAAAGGAATTGGGTATTGTCTGGAATGCCAATTTTCTTAGGAAACAAAGAGGAAGATATAAGTCATCTTCCAACAGAAGAGTTCTGCTCACAATTGGTTCAAAATCAATTTGCACCGGTAGTTCTACACAAGTACATCATGAGAAAATACGCAGACGTGTACCAGCTTGATCAAATCCGGGCTGAGGTAGTTAAATATATTTATGGTTATTTTTGAAAATGAAGACTTAATAATATAAAATACATATATAGGTCCAACAAATGTTTGAAAACATTAAAGCGGTCTTTGACGGTGCTGATTCGACCTTATTTTCGGAATTAGCGAAAAACACGAAAGTTTGCATTGGCTTTCCTGACTGGATATTAAATAGTACCAAAGTCCAATCGAAATACGATAGGGTACGATAAAAATATTCAACTTGTAAGTCAAATTGTAACAAATTTATAAGATTTCTTGTTTAAATGAATTTCGGTTTGTTTTAGTTTCTACTCAACGATGACGACCAATTTGAAATGCAGTTGTGGAAGACTGGCATGTGGAGAGTAATACAATATCTTCTGAATCGCATAAAAACTAACAACACACCAGTATGGTATGATAATTAAATCTACGTTTTCCCTTTCTAAGGTATCCTAATGCTACATATGGCATTACATTGCGTTTTTAACTTTTAGCTGGGAAAATCTAAGCAAATATTCATTTGAAGCTGAAGGAATTCACACTGAAATCTCTCAATTGAACAAAAGCCAAATTTTAATTTGTGAGTTAAAAATTTCAAACTTAACTACATAGTTATTAGTGTAAAGTACAAGTCTACATTTGAAATTAATGAAACTGAAATTGTTTAGACGTTCCTTTAGGAATACTTGAGCCGCCGTTCTTCCAATTAAACCGATCCAAGTAAAATATATTCGTCCAGAATGAAGTCATTTCTATATTATTTTAATATGAAATGAAATGGTTCAAGAGACAATTGTTTGTATTTTCAGAGCAATGAACTATGGCTCCTTAGGACACATGATAGGCCATGAGTTAGCTCATGCTTATTTAGGAACTGGTATTTTGATATATTACATACATACATACATAACTAAATAGTATTCTTAAACCTATGTAAATTTGACATTTTCTCCTTTTTAAAGATTGGAAAAGCTTCACGGATCAAAATTTGGAATCTCTTGCGGGATGCCTCAAACGACAATATAGCAATTTCACTTTCACTGCTACTGCCAAGCAGATTGCATTGAATGGTGAACTCACATTAGAAGAAAACCTAACGGATAATTTAGGTTTGCTGGCTTCATATATCGCATACTCTAAGCTGGATGGAAACCAGCATAAAGCCGGTGTCATGACTAGCATGGAAGCTTTGGATGAAAACGCTACTAAACAATATGAACCACCTGGTCATCAAACTAATCAGCCACCTTTGAGCCAACTTACAGATGATCAAATATTTTTCCTAAGTTTTTCACAAGTAAGTTTCTTAATGAAATATATTTAGTGCTTGATATACAGGAGCACAACAAAGATATTTAAAATTAATAATTCACCATGCCTGTTGTTAATAATAATAATTTTGGATTTTAACAGGCATGGTGCCAATCCAGCTCAAATACTTATATGGAAACAAAAATGCAGGTATCCGGCCACGCTCCTGGAAATTTTCGTGTATTGGGTACATTAGAAAATTCAAATGAGTTTGCGAAAGCGTGGAACTGCTCCAATCAGTCCAATAATCGTCAAACCTGCAAATTGTTCTTGGCCAAAACTTTTGTCGCGGTTAATTGATTTTGTGAATTTAACTTTATATAACTTTATATAACTGTATTTTATATAACTTATAGATGCTGTAAGGTTTTGGGTAGAATTTATAGAAAAACGCTAATGGCAACATATTCTAGTGAAATTATTCTACTGAACAATGATAATGGTGTTCAATTTGTGGACATTACACAATTTTTCTTTAAGTAAATTGCCCTTTGCATACTTCTATGAGCCGATTGCCTTTAAACTAGAGTTGAAATTACACATACACATATCATTTGTTTATTTATTTGAAACTATTGAATGTTGGGTTATTTCGGAAGTTTAACAGAATCTTGTTTTAAAATTATAAAGCTGTAGAAAAATTAACCTGGTTATCAATCAATATACCAAAAACAAATTGTAAACTTCTTTATTACAAATTATACGCATGATGATTGTACATAATGAAGCCAGATTTCACTTAGTATACAAAAATATAATATAGCGGTTATACTTTAAATAAATTGTAGAAAAAAATTTAAATTGGAGATACCATATTCATGAAAAATTTAATTAAAGAATTCCTTGTGGACTATGTTTATTTTTTCCCACTCTGACGTATTATAAAATATTTAATAACAAACATGTTTTCCGTGATATATTAAAGTTAGTTTATGTTTCCAACTTGGATTATGCTATCACAGTAAACTATAAATTCCCAAAATACGTTGAATATCAATAGTACCAGTATCCAGGTCAACTTGAAAATAGAAAAACAAAATTGTTATTACAAGAAAACGTAATTAAAATTTATTTATTTAATTTAAGTTCACACTAGTAGTTCACTGTGTTTGTAAGTCTGTTTTATCCACCAAGATGTTTTTCTGTCAAATTCAGTAAACATTATATTTCACTAAGAAAACAAAATTTAATACTTATTACCATAATTAATAAAACATGAAACGGGTAGAATGTTAAATTTAGAAAATTGGCAAACTAAGCACAGAAAATGCGACATAAAACAGTTTACTTCAAACTTTGGTGGCTTTCAAACCACCAAACCAACTTAAGTATGGGCACTTTTATTTTAAAGTACTTTGTTAAAATTCCTATACGATACTTCTTTGCTGCTCAGGTTAAACTTATCAGAAAAATTGCCTTAGGTATAGTACCGATAACTTTAGGTTATGATGAAAACGAAGTACTCAAAATTGCTGTACCTTGCAATAACCGAATTCTCAATCTCCGTACGGCTCAATATGGTCATACCCTATTCTTCTTTCTCAAAGGGTTATTCCTTCTAAAAGCATTCATGATTGATGGCGTTTCTCTCACTGGAAATAGCTTAACACGAATAAGCTTCTGGATCGACCTCTTCTCAATCGGTTACTTGTCAACATCCTTTCTTCGTCACAAATGTAATGAGTTTGTTAAAGTAACTAATTCTCTTTTCACTATTCCCTACATTCGATCTCATAACTCGTACAAGTTTCTTATTTGTAATACCTTTATTGTTTCCATTGTATGCAGGCATGGTAGTTTTTACAAATATTGACCCAATTACGACATCCTTGAAACCTCTGCTTGTAGATAGGCCAATTCTCTACTTAGGGATTCGAATCTTGTTGGGATGCTATGAGACTTGGAACTTTGCACTAGTAGCGACGCTAACTTGCTTAGTTGTTTATGACGGCATGTTTCCCAGTTACGTAGCCTTGTACCTAATGATAAAACGTCTACATATAGACATCACTCAAAATAAATACGATAGCTCTGTGTCAGAATTCGAAACCCTGGTTCATAGGTACCAACAAATTCAAATCTACACAAAGTTGACAAATGAGTGCTATCAACAGCGTGTTGCACTGCCTCTCAAAATCACAGTGATGACATTTGCTACACTTCTTGGAGTTGTTCTGATAGATAATGGTATGCGAGCTACTGCTGGCACTGATGCCATAATTCTCAGTGCATACACAATGATAAACTTGGATGCATTTCTGGCTGTTGGATATTCCTTTCCTGGTTTGGCAAACTCAACCAGTACGAAAATTTTGGAGGGTTTGAAACTGCAGTTGACAAAGGGAAAATCACGAGTTTCGAAATTAAAGAAGGTAATTCGGTAGTGCAAAGATGTAAGAATTGGGTTTGGAGGAGTAAATTACTATGAAAAGGATACAGCAATCAACATTCTGAAGTTCATTGTTGAAGCTACAGTAAATTTAGTTTTATTGGTTTAAAAATGCATAATATTAATTGTAGACATTTTTGGCGTAAAGGATTGATTTATTTTTAATAGCTCAAGCTTTCTTCAACTAGTCGTTGACTTTTTCATAGAGCAGAATACAAATTATATGTAAAACAAAGGTAAATATTAATAAAATTGTACGGTAAATTGTAAACATATTGTAATTTCTAGTAAAGCAATACTTTTAGTTGTACATGTTAGCATGTAAATAATATTACACAGTCGACTACATGTCATGAGAATTCAAAGAGTTTTGTAGAATTTCACTAGTTGAATACTTTAACTCAGTGAAAGTTGGACGTTGATTTGGTTCAAT
>JAQFXM010002100.1:0-26877 GCA_034693345.1 Entomobrya multifasciata
GGAAGACATTTCAGGAATTCATTCCTAATACTATCTGTGCCAGGACTTTTTCCAATTTTCAAATTCTTTATAGATAGGAGCACATCCTCACGGTTAATATTACAGTCTAGCATTGGATGAGCAACGCCAGAGAACATTGTGCTGTCAGATTCCCGCGAGGGTAAATCGGAGTCGTAGAAATCCTCCCAAGTCTCTTTATTGATATCACATGAATGACCTCTTTTGTTGTTGAGAGATTTGACTGCCTTCCAGAATTCCGTAGGGTTAGCGTTAGCTGCAATCTTGTCGCCAATGCCCTGAAAATATGCCTCTTTCTTTGTCTTCAATATAGTTTTAAATTTGTGCTTCAAAGAAAGGAACTTGTCTAAATGTGGAGAAAAAAAACCCAGGTTCTTGCAGGTTTTTAAACTTTGATTCAGCTTCTTTTTTACTTTCAAGCATTGGTTATCAAAATACGGTTGGTTTGCAGCGGTTTTGTTCCTTGATTCATGGGTGAGGCCAACTTTGGTTGCAGCTTCTTTAATCGAATTAGCGAGGACTGTATATTGATTCTCCACTGAGTCGTTGGGGTCGGGGGTTGGGAGTTTGTGCATTGCTGTTTTGAACTCATTGGCTTTAGCCGGATTCCATCTTAATATCGTTTTTATATTATTATGCGTTGAAGATGTAGATATTGATACCGAGGGTAGGGACAGAGAGACTGTTATAGGTTGATGATCAGATGCTGCTGTGCTTTTGACTTCGAAGTCTGTGATTCTTATTGCTGTATTCGGATCCGTTAAAATATAGTCTACAACACTGCAGCCATTTCTATTAATGAATGTTGGGTTTCCTCTTGTGTCAGAAATTGATCTTCCGTTGCATAGAATCAAGCTGTTGGTCTCAAGGAGTCCTAAGAGTGTTTTGCCTCTTTGAGAGACTTCTCTATCTGTGTAGGCTCTTTTAGGGGCAAGATTTGGGTTTATATCATATGGGATTTCTTGGTTATTTGCTGTTCTGGCATTAAAATCTCCCCCTATAATTATTTCCTCAGTGAGTTGAAGTGAGTCAATATAGCTCAAAAATTCTTCTAGGAGTTTGTCATTTTTGGCCCCTGGGGGAATGTATACTGTTGCAATGATTAGCCTGTGTTTGCTTTGCTTGTGGCATAAACGAGCTACTATACAGTAATTGTTACTGCGTATCAGGTCTTCGAGTTCATACGTATTTCTGTATAATAGTAGAATTCCGCCGCTGCATCTTCCTTTGGCTTTTGTGCGAGTAGCTGTGCTTTTTACATAATTGTATCCTTGAAGGTAATGTGGTAGTTTAATTATTTGGTTTTCTTGCCAAGTTTCTGTTATACCGATTATATTTGATTTTAAAATAACTTCCTTGTCTTCTTTGTCCATATTATAAATATTATTTATTCCATGAATATTCCAAAATGTTATGTCAGTATTCTTAAATTGGGCGTGTTTTTGGTTTTTTGTTTCTTGGGTTTAGTGTGTGAGAGCTGGCCATAATTTCATATGTCACGCATAAGGTTGTTTTCATCTTCATCATCAAACTTAATTTCTGAGTGGCGACAGAAGACTTCGTTGATGAAAATACCGTTGATTCGGTATTCGAAGGGTATATTTTTGTGGTAGAGTTCTCCGGCTATCTTTCTATTTTTTTTACCAATTTCACGCAGCTGAAGCGGGACGTCTTTATTAAGGTACAACCCCTTCGGCATTCGCTTTGCGTTTCTCAGAACTTCGTTTCTGTGCTCCTGATTTATCCAGTAGATCTTGATTGGACGCTTCGTCCCCTCCTTTTTCCCAACCCGGTATGCTGATGTGCATGTTGCCGTAAGCAGTAGAGAGGTTCTGATTATAAGGTTAATCCGGTGTGTGAGCTCTTCTGGTTTCTCATCTGCTTTTTCTTCTAGTCCATTTAGAATCAAGTGGTTTGGATTGCTTCTGTCCATAGCGATGAGTTTTGCATCTTCTAGGTCTCTTACTCTGTTGTTTGTTTCCGCTAGCTCCACCTTAAGCTTGGAATGCTCTCGCTTTAGATCACGGAAGTCATTCTTCATTGACTTTAGTATTTCAGTCGTGGCATTATGATTATCTTGTGTGGTCTTGAAACCAGCTCCTATCAAGGCTTCCAACCTGCTGAAGTTTTGTGTCATTGCAGGGTCCATAGTATAAGTTGGGAGGTTGAAAACGACACTGCTGGGGGTTGAAGTAGCTTGGAGCACTTCGGTATTGTCCCTGGGTTGAGTATTACTGGTTAAACTAGATAGATCTGGAAATGCAGGTTGTGTTGGTTTCTTAGTGGGAGTATGTTATTCAACGCATTATAAGGCGATGTCCACAGAGAATATTTTTTCAAACTAGCAAAAAAAATCATAGTTACCAAAGTATATACAAATGGAAATATATCGTGTATATATCCTCACATCACTACCGTTGGCTTGTATATATTTTTTTTGAAAAAGTTTGAAAATATAACTTGAATTACGAATTATATTTTTTCTATGTACCGCTCAACAAGGGGAGCGGTACATAGGAAAAAAGGTTGTTTATTTTCGATTTTCATCAGTATAGACACCACATATTTCATAGCACTGAATAAAAAAATTCCATGGAGATTTATGTCATTGCTAAGTACATTGCATGAAAAAATTGACTTGTTGGAAAGTACCTTCCAAAGTCTGCACAATTGTATTCATTGATCTAATCGATTGGTAAAGTAAAGGGTGCATTACAAATAACTCCAGTAAAATTTGATTATTACGCCAATCAAAAATTTAAGAAAATAAGCTGAACAACATTTCAAAATGACTGTCGGATTTTAAGTCAATTATTTGAGTTTGAAGTAATAAGTGGACTCATTAAAACTAAAAATGAATTAATTATATCATTAAATTAAGTATTTTACGTAACTTCGAAATCATAAACAATGTTTGTTTAACTATTTGCCAGTTGAACTATGTTGCTTAATTTCTCTAATAGTATATCTTTATGAAACATTAGTAAGTGATCTTTATATGATTGCATGTTTTCAAATACGGAACATTTATATGGACAACGTATCTGGCCTGTTATATTAAAACTATGAGCTTCTTCAGATGATAAAGCAGATTCAACTTCTGCGCTGATTACTAAATTAGACAGATCATGAAGTTGATTTAACTTTTCCGAAGGAACTACTAATTTTAAGAACGCACATTCGGTATGTCGATTCATCAAGTGAAATTTAAAGTCTAAAACGTTATAAAATTTAGTACTTTCGTTCAAATGTTCACAAAACGGACAAGAAGTTTGCTGATTGGTTTTGGTTATTTCGTTAGGTTTGTGTAAGAGCTTATATTTGATGAAGCTGATACAAGTTTCGCGAATATAACAAAAGCAAACAACCAAAACACTGCTATCTAGACATAAAAACACGAACAATGACAGCAAAAAACCAGCGGCCGGAATTACAGACAAAATATAAATCCCAGCTTTACTACTTGCTGTAGTGGTAGAATTCCTAACATTGATAATGTTTTTGTAACCCAGTTCAGTTTTCAATTTAACAACCCATCTAAAATATTGCTCCCACCATTCTACTAACCCAGTCTGAAATGAGTACTTGACTCGCAACATCAAATTAGTTGGAAAATGTCCAAAATATTTATAGCCTTCCAAGTTTTCATTAACAATATCTTTCCCGAAATATACAGGTTTTTTCATTGCCTTCAAAATCGAATACAACTGAATTGCCATGTTTTCTTCTAAAATACTCGCGGTTTTGATGCACCACAACCATGTTCACCTGAGTTCATTTTCCAGTAAGGTAACATCTTGCTGTTGCTTAGAAAAAATTGAGTGTTTCTTGAAAACTTACGCATTAGAGAAGCTAAAAAATTTATAACAGAAAATGAAAACCTTTTATTCACTTCAAACCAAAGCTCCGAAACAATCGGGTAAAATTCGTGGTCACTAAACTGAATATAATCTTGTTTTAGTCCTGTGTTCTCTCTTAAATATCGATACGATTCTCTTGGTAGCATAAAACGTCGAGAATAAATCGAAAAGTTATTTAGTGTAAGGCTATCAAATGTGTCAAATGGAATCAAACTGGGTTCTAAAGTCAACCTTGTAATATTTTCGCCTTTGTATTCATAGCTTAAGATTAATAATACAAGTGGCATGGAGCAGATCAGAATTCTTAGTTTAGGATTTTGAAAAAATCTACTAGATTGATCCATCAAAGAAGTAGTTAATGAAAAGCACATGTTGCCAACAGCATATAGTCGGTGTTTACCAAATACGCCATAAGCGTGGGACTGTATATAAGCAAGTGTTACAAAAAATATTATTATTAACATCCAAGTTGGTAGATCGAATGCAAGAACTAGCTCTTGGAATTGACGAGTCCATTCAATTTGTTTCTTATGGCAACTCACAAATCTCATTTGATGTCGATGAAAAAGTAATCCAATTTCTGGGTGTGATGCTAATTCCACACGAGTACTTCGGTGAATTAGTGGTCGAAGTTTTGCTGGATAGATTATTTCGTTTGGGCAGCCGTCAAACTTGAGAATTTTTGTTCTTTTCCAGTCGACATCATATTGACTAGTGAACTGGAGCGTTATATTTTCAGGAAATATATGTGCAATTTGGTGTATATCAGATAGCAATGGTAAAAAGAACATTTCTTCGAATATACTTATAGTACTTATGTGTTTTAGTAATGATCTTTTAGAATTATGTTCAGGTTTATTTAGACTTTCGTATTTATACATGTCTAGAAATAAAACTACGTCGATCTGATTTGGATATTTATGTTCATTTTCTTTGAAAACTTGATAAAGGGTATTTTTAAAATATGTCTGAGTAGATTCCAATATTATCATCTGTAGAGGATCGCATGGATTGCAGTATTGGCAATGAATTTGCAAATATTTACCGTTCTCCCAAATCAGAATAACTTCAAACATGTATTCTAGCAAAGGATGTGTTATTGCGCTCATCATCCATTGAAGTTTGAAGGAATAATTTTCACAAATTGATCCTCGAACGTTTTGGCATATTAAAATAATGTATTTGGGTGTTGTGCTTGTGTAGTCCTCTTTCCAAACAACTTTTGAATATTTAAGAAAGCGATAACACTCAATAGGTGTTTTAAATATTACTCCACCAAATAAATGTGGTGCGTGATAGTGATTTGGGGGATGTAGGTCAATTTCTACTTCACAATTTGTGTTTCTTAATGAAAGTCTAAAACTCATCTTAAGCAGAAGCTCTAAATACTCTAGACTGTTGGGTTCATTAAACCAAATTGTTTTATTGTTGGCCACAAATTTTCCCGTTACAAATGTTTCTGTAAGGTCGGTGTTTAGTACCCAAGTGGAAAGCTTGTCATTTTTGTAGGGGCTCATTTCAAATGGAAACAGAAGTGCTGTATTAAGAAATGATATATAATGAAGTAAAACTACTGGATGGTATATTTCTGAAAAATTCAAATTTATTCCTGCAAAGTTTATAACGGTTGTTAGGCATCCAGAAAACGAATTCACTAACGATATTTGATCTTTTTGTTCATTTCTTTCTAAACTTAAAACCAAATTGCAAATTAACTTATTACAAAGTAAGTAAAAAAGTAAAGATATCATCGGACTTGAGCGATTAAATTTCATGTTTTCAATAATATTTTTCTGCTACTTTGACGTTGTTTCATAAAACTTAAATGCACTTCCGTATTTTTGTTCAGTACAGTTTCGATATAAATCAGTAATAAGGCATATTTTTTAACCAGAGAAACTTTAAAATGGTTGCACCAAATAGGGAAACTTCGGATACACCTTAAAAAGAAAACAAACTAAGCAGGTAACCAGATAATGACGTTTTAATACTGAATATTTATGTACAAATGCTTCCTATACAATATACGCTTATATTTATGCCAAGAGATTTTAGACGTATTTTAAACTCTATAGACTCTCAAACACTATAAACAATACTAAAAGACAGCTATGCTAAACTCAATATAAAACTTGGCCAATTTTTTTTTTAAATACCGTGTTTTTGACCTCATAAAATTTGATAAGGTCAAAAACACGATTATGGTTTGATAAACTGTCAAGGTTACTTGTCTAATTTAATTTTTTAAGCACGAAAGTAGGCTCGGAGTTTCTAATTTCACTGAAGATAACTAGTTTTTGATTTTAAAATGCTTAGATTGGATTCAAGACAATTATTTTCGTTTAAATAAACTACATATTGACGCAAGTCGAGGTTCTGAAAAAATAATTTAATTACATGAAAATTACACGGAAAAAATATTAGACCAGTTTGCTCATACTGGTAATACAGTCTTGACAAAAATACACATACTATGATATGGTCTGCAATGAGATCTTGATTTTTAAAAGATTTAAAAGAAGACTACCAAACACTATGAGCAATACAAGTGAACGCAATACAAAATTCTGCCAAATTATATTATTTTTTTTTCTTTGTTTTTTGATCTTGTCAAGAGGTTACTTTTAGCAACTGGTCAATTTTAATTTGTTGCGTGTGAAACCATTTTCTGAATTTGTTTTTATGCTAAAACAATTAGTTTTTAAATTCAATATGCTTATCTTGGATTGAAAACAATTATTTTCACTTCAGCAAATAAAATTATAACCGACAAATAAAATTGCTTCAGCTTTGTCATTTGACAAAAACAGGAACAATTATGCATTGCGTGTTCTAAGAAAAAACACTCTTTCTATGGGAATAATCACTATGGTATTTACTTGAACAACAAGTCAGCTATATAAGCTTTAATATAAATATTTTGATTATTGAATAAATTCTTTTACGTAAAAGCATAGAACATTTGTAATTAAATTAAAACTAGGAAAAGTAAAAACGAAGCTTTAAGTAATTTATATTCTTCGATGAAGAAAAAGCTGCGCATGACTTCTCATATTTTTAGGTCGCCATAAGTTTGATTAAGGTCCAGACCATAACCGTTAAAATATTAAGTAACTACTAAATAATTTGGTTTCATATCATCGCAGTCTATATTTTACTTAAAGACATTATTAAGTCCACCGTTTGATCTACAATAGCCGTAGTAACAACTACAACAATGCTTTTATCCAAATTAAAGAAATTGCCTACTCTTATGGTAACCGGCTGCATTGCTCGCACTTCTCTTCTCATTACTTTCCCCTTGAATCTATGCCCTTGTATTCCAGCAGCATAACGCCACTTATTTATCAAACTTCTAGACAATATTGGAAACTGCAGAGCATACGGCAAGCACATGAATGCTAGTATTGCAACTAATCCAGCCAAAGGAAAGGTCGCATACACAAACGTGAGTGGATTTGCAGTTGGAATAACAACCAAAGTTGCATACAAGCAAACAGTTACCAACCAAATACCACCATATATTCCAATAGCCAATCCAGCCTTACACCAATATTTCACACCAATATATGATTTCCAGAATACCAGATAGAAACGCATACCTTGTTCCACTTCCAACTGATGTAGCATTTCCATACATTTATTCAACATTTCAAAGAATATCCAAGCGAAGAATATCGATCCTCCCATTGTACGACCAGCACTCATAATCCAGGCGTGGATCAATCCTGGTCGTACTCCATAGAATATTGCATAGCAGTAGTAGTCGTTACAAACCTTTCCGCTGCTTAACACACAAGAAGGAAACATATCAAGAAATATGTTCCATATTGGGTCCATTCTGTAGTAAAGAGACATCAGTGGTGCAAAATAAGCCGCGGCAAGAAATCCTTGACCATTTAAGTGTGTCGTTATACCCATTACATCTATTTGACGCTTTGGCTTTGTAGTTGAATTTTTCCTCAGTGGACCTTGAAGTTTAATAGAATTTTTATCAAATTACGAAATCGAATATATATTTTTTGGATAACATATTGCTATTTTACCATAGTGCAAGCAGTTTGCAAAGTTTGCAACAACTTTGTAATCGAAGCAAATATGCTCTGCTGGTATTGTCCACGCAAACACTGAATAACCAACGCCACAAACCGTACCAACGGCAAACAGAATCTGAAACGTTGATTTTTTCATTCCCATTTTGACTTGGTTGCCATCCTCTTCTTTTGTACTGAACTCTATCCACAACAGGTAACATGGAGAAACTACGCCAATTAGGAAATCGAATAGAAATACCCATGCTAAATACCTGTATTTTTGGAGTTTATTCTCGAATGTGAAAATGGATCGTTTCTTGGAATCCCAAGAAATTGGGGCAGATGGAAGGAAAGGGAAACATTTAAAGAAAAATATTAATGCACTGACTTGAAGCTTATTTGGGTATTTGGGGTAATTTGAGAGTGGGGATTTAAGTAATTTTTCGATATTTTCCAGCAACCAACTTATGCTTTTGGATACCATTTTGGCATTGAAACTCGATTTGTTACTGAGATAAAAGCTATTTTCTCTTTCTGATTTAAATTTTAGCTAACATAAGGGTTCCAAGGTATGGGAGTTTTTCTGTGATTAGATTTTTTAATTCTAAAGTTTACATGACATTTCAATAGCCTTCAAAAAAGAAAGTTTAATGATTTTATAACGAAATAAAAATTCATTACTTGGTCGGAATCAAATTAAAGGTTTCTACCAGTTCAGCAAGCTTTAATAAAGTTTGGACCTATAATAGAAATTTTGTTGTTCATTTAAAGAACTGTGTTATAATTTCCATATTGGCAAGGTGATAGAGCTATAATTTGACGTATTGCCTGTTTTGTAATATGTTGGAATATCACTGATGACGAGTAGTATCATCGCGAATATATTTTGCAGGTAAACTAATTTAATTGCCTTTTGCTTGTCCTGCGTACAATTAAATGACAATACCATGAAACCGTTTGCCTTATCGAATCTTATCACATTACAATTCATTTGTTAATGGAAAATGGATTTCAAATATTCATGCGAGAATTGTAGTTTGGTTAGAATTGTAAAGATTCACTTGTTCAGTAACTAAACCTTGACTTTCTTCAATTATAGTATCAAGGAAGTGAGGGTTTGGAACGATTTATTACATAAATAAATAATTTTAAACCCTCATTCAATTTTTCTATTTCATTTTTGGAATTTTGCATAATGTTGCTTATTAAAGTTTCCTCAATGTATGATGTTTTAAACAAAAGAGAAACCATTGACGAATTTGTTTTTCAATAAATTCGTTGTCAGAACAAATCTGAGGATAAAATAATGAGATATATACCTGAATGAAAGGTGTATGGACTTAATTGGTAAATGAAATAATATAACAATTACTGGTTACTAGTAAAATCTATGTAATTTAAATTTTATTTTGTACAAATGGTGTAACCTAATACATTGTACATTGTGCCGGTACAATTACTAAGCATTGTATTAATAAGAGACTTACGGGTAGTGTTTATGCTATTCTACACACCTCAAAATAAATCATATGATAAAAATTT
The DNA here is from genome assembly GCA_034693345.1 of Entomobrya multifasciata. NCBI lineage: Eukaryota > Metazoa > Arthropoda > Collembola > Entomobryomorpha > Entomobryidae > Entomobrya > Entomobrya multifasciata. The sequence goes on from JAQFXM010002100.1 coordinate 9,455, forward strand.
TAGATGTAATTTTTACAAAATGGGTACTTGTATATGCATAGATAAGCACGTTTTACTGGTCACTGTTGCCTTCTATCGGGTGCAAAGAAGTTAGTACAATTATCTATGTCGAAGAGACTCTCACAACAGCATCGGTTTTAGTGTCACTAAACACCATTCGAAAACTTTTTTTCACAACCGACACAATTGCCAATATCAGCGTAACATATCTTAGCAATTTACCAAATAACATTTCAAAAACTTTAAATGAAATAATATATAGTACTAAACCAACGGCTGGAATTATAATCAGAATATAAATGCCATCTTTGCTTGCACCTTCATTTGAAATTGTGCTATTTTGCGTACCTCTGTCAGAAATGAGATTATATTCGCCCACTACAGTTTTGAGTGTGATTACCCACAGCAAATACTTTTGCCACCATTCTGAAATTCCACTATTAAAGTAATATTTTGATCGAAACATTATTTTTGTGGGAATATATCCAAAATAACTGTAGCCAGCCAAGTAGTCCAAAATGATATCTTTGCCAAAGAACACTGGTTTCTTGTTTACCTTCATAACAGTGTACAATTGACTTGCGTGATCAAATGGTAAAATAATAACCGATTTGTTACACTTATTCACATGCATGTCTAAAATATAATCCACACCTGCTAGACCACCAGGGTCACCATTTTCATGGTACCATGCTGGTAGCATTTCCGAATGATTCAGAAATTTCCAAGTTTCTTCTGAAATTACGTTTTTTAACGAACTTAATCGTTCCCATTGATCATATCTCCATCGTAACAAGATTTCATACAAAAGCTGAGAAACTAATGGGAAAGCTTCGTGACCAGTTTTACTAAAAACTTCTTTCACTCCACGAAACCATTTTCGCATATCTGTTGAATCATGGAAATAGTTTCGGCGTACCAAAATTTTAAAGTTATTTTCTACTAAGCTGTCAAACATATCAAAAGGCACTAATTTTGGACTTAGTGTAAGACGTGTTATATTGTCTCCTTTATAATGATTTCCAACTATTAAATATCCCAATGGAACTGCTGCTATTGCAAGAGCTAGAGTTTTTCTCTGTCTAAACCTGGAATTGCTGAATAAGTTAGAACCTTGGTCCAACACCGAAGCATATAATTGAAAACTCATCTCTTGTATACTAGCCAGCCGTGATTTTGCTTCTAATTTTTCTACAACAACAACTAAAAGCCCAATCAAGCTAGTAATAAGACATATCCATGTATACAGATCAAAAACAATAAACAATTCTTTAAATTGATGAATCCATGGCAGTTTTTCCTGATGACAACTTACAAATCTCATTTGAGACCTGTGAAATATTAATCCAACGTCTTGATGGAGACCAGGAAATTCTTGGACGTTTCGGTATAGTCCAGGACGGAGCTTAGGATGATATTTTATGTAGCCTTTCGATTTTTGTCAGTAATCAATTTTAACGTTTTTAAAATCTCCTACCCCTTCCACCATGTTATCATAAAAAATAATTGTAGAATTTATAGGAAAAAGGTGCGAGATGATGTGCAGGTCTGCCAAGTTTTGAATGCCGGTTCCAGTTTGAATGGAAAAGCTTGTGATCAGCTTTATAATATCAGCTTTAGTTTTGTAAGAACCTTTAAGTATTGTTTCTTGAAATGACTCAACATATAATATTAGCACAACGTCAAAATGATGTGGCATTGGGTTTCCATACAATTCTATGTTTTTGTCAAGAAAATTTGGTGATAGATTTAAACTGTTGGCAAAGTTAATATTCGAGACTGGTAATACTGTAAATGGATTGCAGTGATCTGTGTATGGTACAAGTACGTATAGCTGTGGACCATTTATTGATGTTTCCAAAACTAGTACCTTTTCAAATGTACGAACTAATCAAGTTATACCTAGTGCAGTGGTAATCCAAAAATGCCGTTGATTTTTATCATGACAAATTGAATCTTTGCTTTGTGAACAGATTAGCAAAGAGTACTTTTTTACTGAACTGATTAACTCGAGTCTCCAACTTTCTAGCTCACGGTTGAAATCATAGCTGGTCAAGAATGGTGTTCGTATGATTGCTCAAAAATAGTGAGTCTTGTCGTACAATGATGGCTCGATTTCTTGGCTGGGAATATGCAGATAAATATTTGACTCACAATTTGTGTTTTTATTTCCTAATAGAAAGTTGATATCGTCAGCCAAGCGACTATATGATTTGCTGTATTCTATGGAATACCAAAACGTCTTGTTGTTCACGTGATAAGTTCGATTAGAGTCAAATTTATTCCAATCAATTTCTCGATACCAGCGTTCAAGACTCTTTGTGTTTATTGGACTCCATTCCGTTGGATACAGACACCATTCTCCGGGAAACGAAAAATAGCGTAGAAGAACTATAGGATTAGTTAGTTGTGGAATATGTATATTCAAACCACGAAAGTTTGTTACACGAATCATACAACCAGTAAAAACGTTTGCTATTCTAATATCTTTTTCCAATTTTTCTTGTAATATCTTATTTTGTTGTGCATAAACAAATTTGGATGCAAAAGTTATGAAAATAAAATAAAACATCTTCATTTTATTATTTGCTAAAAGTAATGTTTTTTGGGAAAATATAAAGTATTTTTACTATTTCGAGTCGAGCACTCTTAAATAATGACATATTCATAAACTGGTTCTGCCTTAGCCATCCCTCTATATTAAGTTACATGTAGAAAAGTAATTTAAAAAGCAATTTATGTTGAATATGAGTTATATGAACTGATTGCTAGAAGTAGTGTAATTTTTTGTTTCCTTTCTTTAATAACTTTTATTTTATAAGCGGTTGAAGTTAATTTACTGAATTTTTTGTTGTCACTGCAAGCTAATTGGTTTCTGAACATTTTGAAATTACCAGCCTATTTTGTAAAGTAAGATCAAGTGGAAATTTGAAAATCAATTTCATTTTGAAATTCCTTACGATTTTCAAGAATTTTATTGTTTTGTAATACCTGAATAAATTTGGTTTCTTTATCTAAAACATTTACTCAATTTGGGTTTTAGTGTAAGTGTGTCTATGACATAATATTGAATATCAGAGTACGCTTGGACTTGGCACTAGGAATTCCCAATTGTAACTAAAACAATCAAATTTTACATACTGATAACTTCTATTAGCAGTGGTTTCCTACAACGCTTTTTGATAAACTACGGGATTAGTCTAGTTCATGAAAATATCAATAACCTCTGGTTACGCTGCAGCCATTTCCATGAAATCGAAGTGCTTGTTTATGACAAAGCGATGTTCCAAATACTGGGATATTTTTCATTTACACCATTGGAAAAACATTGTAAAAAACAAAAATACATCAAAGAAATCCCATGACATGCTGGAGCCAAAGAGAAATTATGCTTTATACCTTGTGCTATATATGATTACTTTTATTTTTTTATGTGAGCTTTTCGGCAAAAATTATGGGATTATGGTTTTTATACTGTTTCATACAAATTCTTATAAATCTTTACTTCGACAACAATGATTTTTTTTTACTTTTATAAAAAAAAATATTATATTACTTCATTTTAATTAAAAGGAAATGTCAAAACATGGGTGCTGTTATACCGGTAATAATAACATATTGTTCATTACTAGACAACATGGTTATTTCTAGGTTGTACCAAGGTTCGTACAAATATTTTTGATGATGAAACACTCACAAGATTAACGGTCGTTTTACTATTAAACGCCATATGTAAATACTTTTTCATGATTGAAACCATACTAAGTAATTGTTTGGTGTAATATCTTTGATATTTGCTTACTAATAGTTCAAAAATAACAAATAGGACAACTGATAGTATTAAACCAACAGCTGGAATTATAATCAGAATATAAATACCATCTTTGCTTGCACTTTCGTTTGAAATTGTGCTGTTCTTAGTATCCCTTCCAGATATGAGATTATATTCCTCCACTTCAGTTTTAAGAGTAACTATCCATAGTAAGTATTTCTGCCACCACTCCAAAATACTAGTGTTAAAGTAATATTTTGATCGAAGTATAACATTTGTTGAAACATGACCATAAAACTTGTAGCCTGCAAAGTAGTCTAAAATGATATCTTTACCAAAGAATACCGGTTTCTTATTCACCTTCATTATAGTGTTCAATCGACTTGCATCCTGGTAAGGTAAAATTATAGCTGACTTGCTACAATTATTCATATACGTGTCCAAAATATATTCTACACTTGCCATAGAACCAGGTATACCATTTTGTTGGTACCATGCTGGTATCATTTCCGAATGATTTAGAAATTTCCAAGTCTCAGATGAAATTTGGTTTCTGAAAGTACTTAGTATTTCCCATTGATTAATAGCCCATTGAGATAAGATATCGTACAGAAGCTGGGAAACTACTGGAAAAGCTTCATGACCAGTTTTACCAAATACTTCTTTTGCTCCGCGAAACCCTTTTCGTAATTCTTTAGTATCGAAATAATAGTATCGACGTACCAGAACTTTGAACTTATTTTCTACTAAGCTGTCAAATTCATCAAAAGGTACTAGCGACGCACTTAGAGTAAGTCGTGTAATGTTGTCACCCTTGTAATGGTTTCCTACTATTAGAAAACCTAATGGAACTGCAGCTATAGCAAAAACAAGCGATTTGTTTTGTCGAAACCTTAAACTAGCAAAGAATTTCGAACCTTGGTCTACTAAAGAAGCATATATCTCAAAACTCATATCCTGGAATGTGGCAAGCCGTGAATTGGCTTCTAGATTTTTTACAAGAATTAATATGATTCCGATCCAACTTAAAACAAGACATAGCCATATAGAAATATCAAAAACAATAACTAATTCTTTAAGTTGATGAATCCATGGCAGCTTTTCCTGATGACAGCTTACAAATCTCATTTGATACCTGTGAAATATTAGCCCAACATCTTGATGGAGACCAGGGCGTATTTTCATTTGTCTGTTAAGTCCAGGACGAAGTTTTGGATGGTATTTGATGTAGGGTTTGGAGTTATGACAGGAGTCAATGTGAATATGTTTCCAGTGTCCGTCGTCTTCCGGTAAGTCTTCGTAAAAAGTAATGGTAGAGTTTTGAGGGAATAGATGCGAAATGATGTGCAAATCTGCCAAGTTTTGAATACTGGATTCCGTTTTGAAGGAAAATCTTCTGATTTACTGAATAATATTTGACTTGGATTTATATGAACGTTTTACTATCAGTTCTTAATAAGAGAACAGATACGATAGTAGAATAACGTCAAAGAGATGCGGAGAGGTATTTCCATGTAAAGCTAAATCTTGATTAAGTAATTTTAGTGATTGGTTTAAACTGCTGGCCAATTTAATGTTCGAAAGTGGGAGTAACTTGTATGGATTGCAATAATCTGTATATGGCGCAAGTACGTACAGCTGTAGATCACTTATAGATGTTTCAAGAATAAGAACGTTTTCATGTGTACGAACTAGGTAAGGTACTCCTAGAGCCGTTGTTATCCAAATATTTCGTTGATATTCATCAAAACAAATTGAATCTTTACTTTGAGAACAGATTAGCAAAGAGTACATTCGTACTGAATTGATAATGTCCGTTTTCCAAATTTCTTGATTATAATTGACGGCAAAACTGGTCAAAAATGGAGTTTTAATGACTGTACCATAGTAATGATGTGACGTGTCATAAATCGATGGTTCCATTTCTTGGCTTGGAATATGCAGATAAATATTTGCCTCACATTTTGTGTTTTTGTTTTCTATGAGAATTTTGTTCGTTTCAGTCATGAGAACAAATGATCTGCTGTATTCTACGGAGTACCAAAACATTTTGCTGTTGACGGTATAAGTTCGATTAGAGTCAAATTTGTTCCAATTAATTTCATTATACCAGTTTTCAAGACTTTTTGAGTTTATTGGGCTCCATTCTGTTGGATATAGACACCATTCTCCAGGAAATGAAAAGTAGCGTAGAAGAACAACAGGATTAGTTAGTAGTTGAAAAGGTATATCCAAACCACGAAAATTTATAACACGAATCATGCAACCCGTAAACACGTTTGCTATCCCAATATCATTTGTCAATTTTTCTTTTGATTTCTCGATTGCGTCTGCAAATATAATGCTAGCTATTGTACTTGTGACTTGTAACCAAAATAGGTTTTTCATCTTCTCAAAGTATTTTTGAGGGAAGTAGTGGGCATGAACAGTGTTGAGTACGAACAAGTCCAAATATCAGGTCTTGACAGTCTTTTAACTTCTATCAAGCTACCGTATGTTGCATTAAATTGAGCAGCCATGTAAAGTGTAATTTGTATAAATCGATCGCCAGAATAAAAGTAATTACTGTTTTAGATATATTGCGTTTGGTTTTTGGTTGTACAAGAGCTTGGATGTAATCAACCATTGGTTATGAGTGGGCTTAATAAGTTTGCTTGATTGACAAGAAATCAATTGCTTCCTAAAATTAATATGAAGCAAAACGATTAAAAAATATAAAATTGTTTTAAGCGTATTTGCTACAGTTTTGAGATATCTAACTTTTCATGTAATCTGAATTTACTTGAATTTGAATAGCTCAGCGAGTTCTTAAAGAGATAATACCCAGATACTTTGGACATGGTAAATAGATCAAAAACAAGTTTTTCTCCGACATTTTAAAGCAAAAACGACATGGTGAATCACAAACAAATTCTTGCTGTAGTCCGCAAAGGAGACCTAACTGTATTGAGAACTTTAATTAATGTAACCTGGATCAATTTTTTAGCGATAATAGTCCTTATATGTTACTTCAAGTTTTTAAATAGTATACATTTTGATGGGCATTTTACATCTTTATTTATCATTTTAGACAATTTAAAAAAAGCCAGAAAAATTATTTCTTTGGTGGAAAATAGTATTTCTTAGTAGTATATGGGAAGAAACTGAAAACAGGCTAGTTAGTGGACTGGGACTGGAAATAATTTTATAGGTGATTTCATTCCTTTCGATTTTTGCTTCAAATAATAAATAATTGGTCCACCAAGCTTTAATTTTTCTTCAACTAGACGAGAGAAATTCTTAGACTTTGTCTAAAATAGCTGTTCTTTTGATTGAGAGATTACTTATTTTTACAACGGCATGAGATTTGTACATTTAAGATTTTTGCATTATGGGCAAAGAAAAGTGACGTCCAAACTTTCAAAGTTACAGTTCTCATTTAAATATACTATCTTAATTGTTCCATTACAAATTAAATGACATGTAATTTAAACGGGATTAGTCATGGCGATTCAGGCAGTTTCATAAAAGCAATGCTTCTTTTTGTAGTGAAAACTGCAAATAAAAAATAATCGTAATCTTGTATTCTTGTTTTGATATCGATGAATATGTGAAATTTTGCCCTTAAGCTTGGTATGGTCCTGAACTATACAATATTAGAAATTCTTCCAAAAATTTAAATGTATTTTCTACGACGAAATAAATAAATAAATTAACAGACATAAATAAATCCACTTCGACTTCACACTGTCGTTGCCTTGAATGGAAAAGGTTCACCTTATTTAGCCCCTGAAAAAGCCTTTATACAGGCAGTGGCACAGGTAAATAGGTATGTTTTACAATTATACGTATTATGATACAGAATTTATTTCAGAGCTTGTGACGATCGATAATAAATAAATAATAAGATGCATTATTTAAGTATTTACTTATGTTTCTGAACGTATTAATAAGCAAGTAGTAAGTATTTATTAATAATATTGGACGAACAAGGTTAGATTATTAGCACTCAACAACTATGAAATAGTTTAACTGTCACGAAGCACACAATTTTCAGTAGGAAATTAGGTTCACACTTTGGAATCGTTTCCAATCACTTTCTGAATGACTATGTAAAATATTTTAGATCGGAATACTAATTATAATCATGTAGACATTACTTGAAGAAACTATTAACTTCATGAACTTGAGTTCTGTTTAAATAATTCTGAAATCGACCAAGATAAAAAAGAAAGCCTCGACTAAATATTTTAATAATGCTGCACATTGTTCCCAAATTTTCTACGAAAAACACAAGCAAAGCCAACCCTAGTCCAATCAGGAAAACTACAAATATTACAAGCACATTTCCGGACAAATCAGGTATCTTAACACTTTTACTACTAGGAGATTGAAATTTTAAATTGAAACTAACCACACGCTCATGCCATTCAAATATCCCTGCCATTTGAATTCTCTTTACACGTCGCATAATAAAGGGTGCAACAACACCATGAAAATAAAATACGCGATATGAGGAATAAAAGTTTTCAATTCCAACATCAATTTTTAGATTTTGTCCTTCTTTGCCTCTTGATATTTTTTCATTATGGAGACGTTTGGCATATTGATTGGCTAAATAAGTTGGAAGAACAAGTGCCGTTTTTTCGCATGTTGCTATGAATTCAAATAGCAGTTTTCTTATCACCGTACTATATAATTTCCAAAAAGACTCGTATTTGATATCATGCTTAAAAACCGTGTCACCTGGTTCGATCCCTAATAATTTGGCAACTTCTAAAGCAAGTGGCCCAACGGACTCATGAAGGGGAACAACAAACACCCACCCATATTCAAGATACGGTTTGGATTTCAGATACTTGAACAAATCTGACGTTATTCTAATTCCCAACTCTTTTCTCTCGACAACAAACTGATTTATCGAGAAAAACTGCGTGAAATTTTGTTCAATATGAAATTTGGTTGATTTATACGCTTCGTCTATCTGCACTTCTTGCGGTCTTGTGCGAACGACAAATTTCTTATCAACTAGTTGTTGAAAGTGTGTTAAGGGTAGTTCATCTCGTGGAGCAATCATTCTGTATACGTTGTCATATTTGTAGGCATTACTTAAAACTATACAAGCCACACCCGACACAAGTAGAAATATATTTGATGTAAAATGGTCCTGAATTCGTACGTCTTGACCCAAAACTATTCGTATTTGTAGTTCAAGATTTCTCATAAATTTTGGCATACTTAGAACATTCGATCTCCTCAAGTAATTAGGTAAACTTGCTAACATTAACACAGTAACAAGGCATAATATCCAAACTTCTTTTTCAAATATATTTGTAAACTCGTGAAACGGCAATGAAGATTTAGTTGGATAAGAACATGCAACAAACTGTATTGTATATAAGTTTATTTTAAATGATATTGGGAATGCATTACTAAATTCATCTTTCTGAAGAATGGAATTTCTAAACTTGAGACTGGGTGGATACCATCTTATTAGTGGTATTCGCTTCATATTTGAGCAAGACCATTTCGGAGCAAGGACATGACCTAAAAATAACGTGTGATTTCTAAAAATATATAACCATTCGTTTGTATACAGATTTTCCAAACGGTCTTCGAGTGAGCCGAACTCTTGTCTTACTCTCCGAATACCACATTGATACATTTGACGAAACATTTCTGTGTCTTCAAGATATTCCGAATGGGAACCCCAATGATCGAATTCCCACATAGTCATTTCGCCAATTTTCGGAAAAGCTCCACCGAAGTCGGCAATTTGTTCCAAAGATTCCAGTTGGCTTAACGATATTTTTACGTATTCGTATCCTTTCAAATAACATGTTGCACAAAGTACGCTAGCGCTTTCTATAGTGTACTGTTCGCCAATGAGTTGTCGAATCTGTATTTTGGTATTGAAAAACACATACATTTCGTGTAGGGTATGCATAAATTTTCGCTTATAATTGTAATAGAATCTTGACAAAAAAATTATGTAGTTAGCAATGAGATCCTGGTTTTTAAAAGATTTTTCGCTTTTGATTATAAAAGCTGTGATTGTGGGCCTGCTTGAAGGTAAAAGGTACAAAAATCGATTTCTATTTGTACAACAACTAAATATAGGTGGATGTATGTTTCCTTTTAATTTTAAGTATTTCGAATTTTGTTGAACACGTCGAATTGTTAAGAATAACGAAAGATGAACCTGGCAATTCCATGGTTTTGCGTGGGACGAGTATGTAATGGGATTTATGGAAACACAGAGGTCAGGCCAGCCATGTTGCAATGGGTCGCTGATGTTTAGAATTCCAGCTTGATGTTTGGAAAAGGGGCATTTTAACGGAAATATATCAGCAAACTGTATTCGTGGATCGATCCATGCAAAAATTGGACGACTATTAGAAGATAGGAGTGCACCAAGTGCGTACTTTCGAAGGATAAGAGGATAATGTGGAGATGCTATATTTATTTTGGCAAAATTATCTGCAAGGACAAGGCAGTTTTGGCTTTCAAACGGATATAATATGTTATTCAATTCAATAGTGGCAATAAAAGAATTTTGTTGGAAATGGTGGTACACATCTGACATTCCTAAATAATGTTGATAAATTGGGTTACCCAAATTGTACAGTTTGGGGGATTGACCAAAGCCGTTTATAACTCCGAACAAAAGATTCCAAAGCACAATGTATAAATACATGATTTGCAACGTAGGTGTAAAATTTTACCTATCAAGCAAATGTCTGCCCTTGCCCATGAACAATTTTTAACTACGACTTTGGACATGCAAAGTGGTTATTTTGTTGAAAATATTTTTACGAGAAAGGTTAAAACTACTGACTAAGTGTATTAATTTTTGGCTTATATCTCACTTAGCTTTCACATCCATCAACCGAATTAGTTATATAGGTGTTGTGTGAGGTAAGAGCTTAAGGTCCTTTTCATAATCTACTAATGAAAATTATGCTTATGCAAATACTAAATTTCTACGTGAATTTCTTGACTCTAAACTGGGACACGTTGTAAACTCTTTGGTGTAATTTTTGCGGGGTCTTTAAATACGTACGCTTAATAGCGGAAGCATAGTAGTTGAATATATGATATGTATTTATGTAATTAAGGTATAGCATTGCAATGCTTATAAAAGTATAAAGTGTTTTACCGTTAATTATATTTAGTTTGTATAACAAAAGTGTAAACGTAATATACACATAACCAATTAAACATACGAATCATGCCATAAATATATGAAAAAATATTAGATAAAGGAAGTCCTAGAGGACTAGCTTCATTTCATTTGTTTGTTTAAGACTCCATGTAAATTAGGGCTTTAGTACTTCTTATTGATTTCATGTGCCATGCATGTATGTATGTCTGCCTGGCAACTCAAAAAACACTTTAACCTACTGACCTGAAATATGAATACAAGAAGTTGGGGAAACATGCAATAAACCCAATGAACTTTTACATGATTTTCAAACAGAAAACTTATTTTATTGCAAAAACTGGTACATAAAAGTATTGGTGTCGACCTTTGTCTAGAGACCATGGTCTAAAACTGAATAGTTTTGGAGTAACTGACAAATATAGAAGGTATGGTTAATAAATACGACGAAAACACTTTGTTCTTTGTAAACTTTAAAAATCAGTACTTCAAACACTACTTTCTGGAACACTTAAAGCACTAGTATAACTTTTTTCTGATCTACCAAAATACCTAATGATGTGTGGAGAAATAATTCTTTGATTGCAAAAAAAACTTTTAGTTGACAGATTTAATTTGATGATAGCATTTTCCCGAAAGATTTAATATAAAGAGGTTATATAGGTAAACAGGACGTGCAAAAGAGAAAATTTATTTTAAATAATAAAGTAGTTAATTAAATATTGGTACAATAATTAAACTGAATATTTGATAAATTGTATTATAGGCCATATCGACGTCCCATGGGAGACTTCTAACAATGAAGATGTATGTAATTGCCAATGAAAGGCGCTTTAAAATGACGTTAGATGGAGATCAGAAAATTTGGGATCTTCGAACGTTAATTATTAGATACTCTAAACTTTGTGTTCGAACCCAAAACACGTTAAAATTTAACACTGAGTTCTCGTTTGCACGACAACATTATTTAAACAGAATATACAAAAAGTGCACAATGTGTTTTAATCCAAAATCAATTTTTCCAACTTACCAGCTTCTTTTTAAACGCTTATTAAATTCAGTCGCTACATCTGCGATGGAAAATCAAGGCCAATATTATTGTAAATAAATAATTAGATGGCTTAGAAAAACTTTAAACTGGTTCCTTTATACATAAATAAGTTCAAACATTATCGATTAAGTATCTTACCATTCCAATCTCAAGTGGGCATTTTCATAGCTTCATGTCTATGTTTTTCTGAAACATGGCTGAGTAAAAAAAATTACCCAAAGTCTACTAAGCCCATTTATAAAAAGACGACTTAAAAATTCGATTGAAAAAGCTCAAGTTTAAATTATTCAAAACCTCAAAACACATCATGTATATTATTATTGATTATTATGGTTTTTTAAACATTAAACTACCTGAAATCATATTTCCCAACTTTAAAAAACTTCTGGTGGGTTTAAACTAATTTAAGTTATTTTAAAGCATACAAGGAATGTTTTGTTAAGGACCACATTACAGTGTTAGTTCTGGTCCACATTTACTTAAATTATTGCACTTTGAATGAATTTACGACGACACAGTTTACCTTATCAGGCCAAAAGTACCATAAAAGTTTCCCAATGATCAAAATATTTTCAATAACAACCATGAATTCGTACGCTTCGTTTTATGCGCCATACTCAAGCATGACTCTTTTTAAATAACTTGTGTTTACATAAAAGTATTGCTCGAAACATTTTAAGCCTTGTGTTATACAAATAAGTACTAAAATAACTACGGTCAATACACCAAAATTTCCACTCCACCATATTGAAAGTCGTTTTAATTATGGCAACAAATTTACTCAAAGCTTTACTCTCACATTGGACTAATCGATTTTAAATTGGAACAACTACAACTACAAAAAGGACGCAGGAAAATTATACCTTGTGCTTTCGGTTCGACAATGATATTTCTGTATTCTCTTGCGTGCTTATCAGCATTGGTTCAGTTTTTTGTTCTAGCAATCACGAACACGACAGAACGAATCTTGATTCATTCTGTCGGCGTATCGGCTGGTTCTTATGTTAGTTTTGCTAACAAACCTATTCCTTTCCTGAACACGAACTGAACATAGCAATGCTGAGGACTCCTTTTCTACCACTTGGTATATACCACTTTCCAAAAATTGCTGAAAGTATCTTGCTATAAGTTCATTATTTGGTGGCAAGAACATCCAGAAGAATCCATCTGCATTTACCAATTCCTTTCCTAGATAACATTCAGCCCCATTTTCGAACGTCTTAGTTCCCTTGTCGCGATGGTCTTCAATCATGTTCAATAGATACATTCCTTTATACCAATGGTTATAGTATGCCAATTTCAAGCTATGGTTTGTTACAAGAAACTGAGCAATTTCAAATATATTGTCACGGTTATTGGATGCAACGACTGGTCGAGCAAATAAGTTCCTTATATGAATGAAATCTTTGTTGACCCAAGTTCCACTTTTGTTTGACGCCAAGGCAGAAAAGAACTTGAACAGAGCCGGGCCGCTAACATCGACAGCTGTAGAATAATTGTTCCTGTCTAAATCACCGACAATTTTCATTACCCTTTCTGCGGATGGACTGATTAGTCGACTGGACACACAACTGTTATAAATGTCCACCAAGATGCGGATGAGAAGCAACCAGACGATGAAAATTATCTGTCGCCTTTTGAGCATTCCACATAGCCCACTGCTTAACATTGAGGACAGCAGCAACACCAAATTGTTGTCCATTTGTTTAGGCCCCAAAATGATTGCAGTTGCAAGCATAGTAATAACTATACTCGTCCACGTAGCATTATCAAATACGCTTGTTAGGACACCGAACGAGTAAATTGGTTCTTTTATTCGACGCGGCAAGTCACAGTAAACGAAATTGAACACATAGCTTCTGGTTAGGAAAAATATGGGCTTTTATGAGGAATCCATATATTTTTCCCACTGGTATATTGGACTCCATGGCTGTGTTCCAAATGAAGTTACTACGACAATGGTAACTTCATCGCTGTTTTTGTATGTTGTGTTTTTCGAAAGTGGGTTGGCAATAACGTTTTTATCATACCAATTTTTTGTTACTATATTTGACACATTCAGTTTAGCGGCGAGGGATTTTACAAGCAAATAATGAGCCATATTCTTCATTCGATTTTCTGGACTCGGCAAGTCTCTCAGACTTGAATACTTTGATAATTGTTCTGAAGTCACTTCGTGGACATTATAGTTGATTGTTTTTAGCTTTTGGTGACAAAATGTTAGATGAAATGGAAATAAGAACAGTATGACGATATTTCGCAAATTTCCCATTTTATACATTATTGAAATTCATATGATTCACCCAATATTAAATTTAGCAACTGATCAAAGCTGAACATTTATACACGCTTATAGGTGTGGTATGGTAAAAGCCTATCTCTTGAAAAAAATGAGCAAACAGGTTTTGTAGTAGGATGGTAAAAATCAAGCTTCCAACTTGGATAATTGAAAATATAAAAAAGAACAATTTACGATTGAAAAATCTTAATTAATTATTTTAATACCTTTTGCTCAGTGAAGCAAATTTATTCTGCAAAGCTTTAATGAAACATTCTAGTATATTTAATGAGATTTGAGTAATTAAAACCCAACGAGTAAAAGTATCAATCTAGTTATTTTTGTCTGCGATAAGGTCATCAGATAACCTTTCATAGCTTTCATAGTAAATTATATCAAAGGTGTCCTTGAATATATAGAGGTAATTCCTTGCGGATAATAGCTTTTAAAGCTGCTTTAGCACAAACATAATTACATTTTAAACTTCAAAAGAAATTTTTATACTGCTTATAAGAAGGTTGCACATCATATTTGAATAAAAACAAATTCGGAGATACTTGTAATTCAGATATTGGTGAGCCGTATGGTCAAATTCTAATGAAATTTGAAGTAAAAAATGACTTGTTGCTTAGAATTTGGGGCGTTAAAATGAAGTCTGAGATCACGATGGAGATTAATGGCGTTTTGTAAAATATCCTCAGCTCAAAACATGAATAAATTGAGCTCTTTCTGTATTCCGCAAACATGTAGTAAATGTGTGTTTGGGGAAGTTTGAAATATGTATGAGGAAATTTAAAATTCGTTTTGGAAAGTCGAAATAGGTGTGTGCAATTTCAAAGTACGTCTGAGATATTTTGCTATATGGGGAAATCGACATACGTTTGGGCCAGTTTCATAATCGTTAAGGCACGCTTGCACACCATTGGTGTAAGTAGAAACACTTTTTGATTTATGTAAAGAAGAGAACGGGAATCGATAATTTGGTCGAAAGAAGGGCGATCTAGAGTCGGAAATCAGGCGGCGGTTGAAGTAGTTAAACCTTCTACAAACCTTCCAATTTCTTTTTGAAAGCGCAACGTCATTACACTCAGAGGGTAGCTTACATATTTAAGAAACACATGCAAATCATAGACTTTTCAAGTGTAATGTGAACAAACCTTGAACGATATTACAACCAAAGCTGTAGCTTTTACGGACAACGTCGGATTTACATAGCTCAGATGGTTACAATATTGTCCACATTTTAACAAGTATTTTTGAGCTATGCTTTAGAATATATGTTAATAAAGTGGTCTTACGTTTCGGCAAGGGAACTGTAGAGCTGGGATAGATCAATAAGCACAAAAACATTAATTGCGTTTCTCTATTCTTCTGTTATGAGAATACACTACTTTAGCTCAGTCAACTGCTTGTATTGCGAATCTGGACAAACTTTGTGATAAACCAGTGGTAACTATACGTAACTTGTAATGAACAAATATGTAAATTCATTATTTTTTTTAGCAATGAATAGCTAAAGAGTATTTCAATCGATACTCAAAATCTCTTTTCAGTACTAAATAGGCTTTAGCAGCTTAGTAGGTTGGATTTCGAATTTTATGCATCACTAAGGTATTAAAATGAAAAAATTGATCCATACAAGTAAGGTTTGATGATCGTTAATGTAAAATTTAAAGTTCGATATGAATTTGAATACGATTTTGCTAATGTTCTTTGTAATGTTGCGGTTTTCAGTTAGATCAATCCAAATTTGAACTCATGTTATGAATTTAATTGTTTAACCAAACAATGTTTTTAAATACAAAACAGTCAACTTAAACTTTGCTAAAGAAGGATTGCTCAAATATGTTTCTAACCAAATCAATTTGAGTGGTTATAAATGATTTGTTTTTATTGATCGAGACAAATCCTATAACCACGCTTGAATATAACTAATTTTATATAGTACTATACTATTACTTAATGCTCTTTGAAATAAATAACTAAAGATATTCTTAACCCAGTCAGACAAACTACTTAAATACCAAGCATGTTTTAATGCATATCAGGGATATTTATACTTTTGCCCCATTTGATTTAAACATGAATTGAGAATAGAAATTGAGGTAACAACACGTTCGTACTTTTCAAATATTCCTGTCATTTGCATTCAAGTTGAACAAACATTCAGAAAGGTTTATTTCAGATTATTCCCAATATCAACAAATATTCTCATCCGTCAATATTTTACTCCGAGATGGACAACGACAGTTCGGACTATAGTCCAAAGTTCATTACGATGACAGTTTTGTAATAACGCCACTTTCAAAAATATTGTTTACTGCAATCATGTTTTCATATGCCGACCATATTCAATGATCTTGATATATTAACGCAAAGATTTATTAATTTTAAAAAACTGCAAATTTACATATCTGGCATTAAAGAAAACAAGGTATGTCAACAAATATATTCGATGTGTAAAAGCATAATAACTATGATGATAGATTATAAATGAGTAAAGTTTTTGTATGCAAACATTACTCGGACAAATCCCTCAATGCAACAATTTGAGATCCAGTAATTAATTCCTTAAATTGATCATGATATAAAAAAGACAGCTGCGATAAAATAATTTAACATTGTGACACATTATTCCCAAATTTTGTACACATCCGTATGGTCGCTGGGAAGAACACTAATGATTCTGGGCCAAATTGGTCCAATGGTTTTTGAATAACGGCCGATTTCCGGTTAAATGTATTTTAAAGTTAATGAATTTTTTTTATTGTACCAATCGATACATTGTAGTATTGGGATCAAACTTTGTCAACAAACCATTTTCTAAAACTCAATAGTTTTTAAAATATGGCTCATTTTAAAAATGATTATTTAAATTGACAAATGTTCTAAATTTTTGTATAATGACGTTTAATTTATCAATTGAAATTAGTCAAATGATTTAATGAATATATGCCGGCGCAGCCGACCTTCTTTTTTACATTTGGTATTACTTCTGGCACTTATTCACCTCATGTTTACATGATTTATTACGTAGATGAATCTGTTCATCGTAGTTTTGCATTTAGTTTGTTTGTCTGTCTGTCCGTCTGTCCGTAAACGCTCTAACTTTGACATCTTTCCACCGATTCTCTTCAAACTTGGCACACGGACTCCTCAGATCAAGGGCTCAATCGCTAGA
>JAQFXM010002101.1:0-26862 GCA_034693345.1 Entomobrya multifasciata
CATTTGAGCATGAACTATAATTTCTGGACAATAAATCTTACCAGCATGATGCTTCCAAACATTCGTCACATTGTATGCCACAATAACAGGACCAAAACTTATTGCTGAGATACCTGATGCACCCGTGAAGCCAATCAATAAAAATTTTAATTATGATAATCCACCCAGTCACAAGACAAATAAAACCTTTTTGTCACATAATAATGAGTTACTCGCTGTGTATAATGAGTATAATTTTTTGCCTTCCACCACTACCACCAACCCCAGCATTCATTGAACCTCTTTGATTCCCTCCCCTCCACCTCCGTTTTCGTTACCTTCACCTCGTCCACCACAGTCATCAGTCAAAGGCCAACGATCCACATAACAAGTAGGTCTATTTCCTCCAGGATCATTAAAAGTAAACCTGTGCCTATGACTACACTTGACCGGCTGAGAAGAATACTCGCAAGGATTACAAGGCGGGTCTTCCCTAATCTTTTCCACGTTACCCACATCAGTCAACACTGTAGCAGTCCATTGCCCCGGAAGGATCACAACCAAGGAACATAGTAGCACAGCTTCTCCAATAGGTCCACATATTGCAGCTGGGTTTTGGTGGGCCAGGAGACGAACAACGATGAGGTGCTTAGCACAAAGAGGATTATTTGGGGCAATACAGTTACCCAGCTTAACTCTCAATTGACAAATGGATGGTGACGTTTTAAATGTAAAATTATGCTTTCAATAGACATGCATTTGGAATCAAAAGTTATTGTTTTGTATGGTATCTTATTTGAGTTAGAATCCCTGAACTGGTCGTTAAAGTTCCATTCCAACAGTCCACCTAATCTACTGCAAATAGACAAATATGCAAATAAAAGTTTTTTTTTAAATTTGAGCATCAACCATACATAATTGTAGACAATAATTATTCAAGACAGCATGATGCTTCCAAACATTCGTCAATTTGAATGCCACAACAACAGGGCCAGATTTCTTGCTCAGTTAAATGATGTTACCACGAAGCCAATCTGCGACATACATTACAGAAAATTTCGTTTCTAAAATTAGTCCTTTTCAATGAGGTTGACATCACAATTTTTTAATTAGGGTACTCACACCAGTCACGTGGCAATTGTAATAACAATATGAAATGTTAATTTGATGAATCTGTGAAGTACATGCTACCGCAATTCCAACTGCAAAAGATAGCAGCAAATGCAACTAGTCCTGTAAGTAAAAAATAAAGTAGTGCTCGAAGTATTTTTTACTGATTTCTAAAGTTTGGAAGTAAAAAAAATCAGTTATATTTTTTGCTCATTTTTAAAGCATGTAACACTTATTGGACTGTATCTAATCTATCAATTTATGCAATAAATTTTTTTGCCATTTGATTAGCATGTAACCGTTAATTGGCCGTTACCGTTAGACCGATGTGGCTGGAAATTAATAGGCTTCTTACTTGTACCCTAAGGTACTTGTATACCAAATTTGAAGTCAGTAGGTCAAAGCACTTTTGAATTAGAGCGTGGACAGACATACATACAGACAGACAGACAGACAGACATGAAATACGAAATCAATAAGTAGTACGAAGTACCTCGCACTACTTAATAAAACTGTCGATGTGTTTGGGTAGGAATTCAGGTTGATGTTGATACACATTTTGAAGTGAATGTTGTACTAAAAGTGCGTACGTAAGTAATAAAAAGGGGGAAGCAACGCTGCAAATTACATTATGGAATTTAGAAGTCATACTCATGCATAAACAATTTCCCTTTGAAGTTGAAGCACCCCTTTTCTGTTCAAGTTGTAAAATTCTCCGTTTTCTATAATTACAAGCGTGGATTGCATAAAAACTCTACAACTGAATATAAGATAGGTATTTCATATGAAAGCATTTACAGTATTCTTCATTAGTAGATCTCCTGTTTTGCTGAGATTTTTAATGTTCATATGGGAGTAGAATTAATATGATAAAGAAGTCATTTACTGAAGCTAAAAATTAAGTAATCTAATTATCAGTCAAGCATATTCTAGCTGCTGTTTGGCAAAGCAATACTCAAGATAAATTGCTTTCTTGCTTACCATGATACCATACACTTACCTCTGCAAAGTGTTCTATGTTATTGTAAGCTATTTATTGATTCACGGATAGAAATAGGAATTTGTGTGTGTATCAACTTAATACTGACAAATGACAATGAAAGAAGACAACTGGATCTTCAAATGACTTGATTGTGTTTTGTGTAAATCGTAATGGATATTATATTACCGATTAGATTGCAAAACTATTTTCATTGAAAAACGTCAGTGGTTAGTCATCATTATAATCAACATATATATGAGTTGAGAATTGGGATTGTATGAATGTTAACGTATTTGGCTTTTAATACTTTGGCTCTTTAATGCAGTGATAAAATTGGTAATGTGATATGTGATATGTCCTCTTGCAAGTTTTTAGGCTTTAGAAAAAAATGTATCCTACTACAACCACATCTAGAGTCTTCCCAACATTGATACTGATACAAGAGTTTGTCAAAATGTCAAGTCAGAGATGACACGTAATTATTTTGGTACAATATTACAATTTCAGTTGTCAATGTTCAAATATTATGTGGGTATACAATATTTATTTTTTAATGGTTCAAAAACCATATCAAGTTAAAAAAGTAGTTTTCCTGATTTTATTTGTCATTCAATTTAAAAGGTATAAGCCATATATTATTATTCATGCTTAGAAATGTACTTACTAGCATGTAGTATACATTATAAATATATGCAAAAATAGTTTTAAAACTAGTACAATAGTTTTAATAGCTAACAAACAACTGTACAGTTTCTTAAGCTCTATCCTCCACGAAGTATAAAAAACTAAAATTCAATATTAACGATTACGCGACATGACAAGTTATACGATCCATTGTCTAGTCCGACGTTTTGTTTATTTTGTCTCCTGCTCCGGTATCGGTATCAGGATCCAAACTGTCATTGTCATGCTTCCGTTTCTTTGATCTTAAAGCAACAGTACCTATTGTCGTACTAGAACTAGGACCTGCGATCATAAGTTTTTTTCCTTGAGATTGATAGCGCTCTATAATGCTTTTAACTAAAATTGTTGACATTTGATAGTGAGATGTTGGATCTATCGGATTCTCCGCTAGCTGCTGACTCAACAGTTTATTAATAGTTGTTTGTTTCGTAATGGAATCAAAATATTCATCGATGATTTGTCTGTTTATTTCTTTAACCTCTTGTAGCTCTTTATCCGTTTCTTCTTGCTTTCTCTTGAGCTCTTTAATGTTTTCCTGTAGTTCTTCTATTTCGATAGCTTTTGCATTTCCAACAGCGATCAACTCCTGCAATTTGCTTTCTCGCAGTTCTGCCTCTTTTCTCATTTCATCCGAGTTTACGTTGGAGTCATGAAGCTCTTCTTGTTTTTTTAAACTTTCTTTTCTTTCTTCAGCAAGTAAACTCTGTATATCATCCCTTTCCTTTTGCAACTGGGAACATTTATTGGATAAACGGCCAATTTCTGCAATCATACTTGCCTTCTCTTTGTTACTTTCTTGTAGCTGTGAATTCAGTTGATAACATCCAGATTGTAGTGAATTCTGGGACATTGCTTGGTAGTTGTATGCTTGCATAAAGCAAAGTGGAATTTCTACCCCATCCAAATCAACAGGTTCTTCTTTGCGACTTGTAGGAGGAGGTGGGAATTCTTGCGATGGTAAATGCATAGAAGAATATGCACTGGAGAATGAAGCATAATGGTTTTCATTTTGTGCTGCAGACGATTGGGATGCATTGCCGTTGTGACCATTTCCCATTGCATAATTTGGATTCATCATTTGCAAAGGTAGAGAATACAGTGGAAGTAAGCCAGTATTGGTGGTTCCAACAACTGTATTGTTAGACACACTATTAAATGATGAAGGAATAACAATTGAATTTCAAATAATAAAGGATTGACCTTGAGTTGGTAGTAAAAACTGTCTGGAATCCACCCTTGCTGTCTCGCTTGCATTTGGAGATGGACTGTTATGACATGGTCCACTTGTTGAGAGGTTCATTTTCCCTGAAATAAAAACATACGTAGCATAAGTTACTATTATCATTGTATTTTAAAATGGCAAAAAATTGTGCATAGCCTATTCACGAAAAAGTTGTTAAAATTTATTTTACTTTTTAGACGGCCTGAGTTTCTTTTTCTTTTATGGTATGTATAGCCTTGTCACAGCTTATCCAAGTCGGTGTAACTAGAAACCATCCGAGTAACTTTATCTTAGTTTGTTTTAAAAAGCTTTGCTATTTTTAATTTTTTATTTGGTTGGATGGAAATTTTCTTACCAATACTCAGTTATGACTTGGGCACAATTTAAAATATAGGGAAGGAAATTGAGGCTCCAGGTATGCTGTTACGATCGTAAAAAAGTAGGTAGCAAGAAAGTTGAATATGAATGATATGCGTCATGAGCGACGACTCGCTTTTAATTTGAGGTTTACAATGCACTGTAGCGAAAAAAAGTGGAATGTGAAATAGCAAGCGAAGCGAGGTGAAGGCAAGAAATCCTTGAATATAATCTTACAAAAAGGATGTAAAAAAGGGGTGAAGAAATGCAATGTTAAATATATATCAAAAAACATAGTAAATGCATAAAACCATAAAAATTTGCACATTAGATTTATGACCATTCCATACTCCATCCATAACCTAATCTTAAATGTAATATTTAAGTGGATATTTATATGTTTATGATGCATAGAATAGCTAATGGGTTGTAAATTGCGAAAGAATTCATTGTCTTCTAATGTGCAATTTTTCGTAATGAGTTTTATTAGGACATAGGATTACTGTTCATCTAAAGTCAAGTATCATTAATATCAAACATTACATGTGTGACATGCTTTCGTAAAACTTTTAGAAAGTATTCGCAGCTTTTCAATTGAAAATTCTAGTTATGTTAATAATAGCCTTATAATACGTTATGCATACTGTTTGACATATTTAAAATTAAAATACAAGGGAAGTAAAGTACATGGAAAAAGCATGATGTTGGAATTTTCCTTTTACATCTTTATTTTATAAAAAATATGGTATGGTTGCAATTGCAGTTAGTTGGGGGCATACAGCCTGTGTAAGGAAAATAGCATACCTGACATGAATTGTTGTTAATGCAATGATGCGAGCAGGTTTATATCTTTGGGAATGGTGTGCAGGTAGGTTGATTGAACAAAACGATGATCCTGACTCCTCCTTCTCTTTAACTGAAATGCAACAATCGCAGAACAATGAATTCCAAATGTACAATGCGTAATGCGTATTACGTACATGACTTCTCCAATGAACAATGAGAAACCCCCACAAAGCTAATATTATGGTGTTTAGTTTTATCATTTAATGTTTGATTTATATTATATATTATATGTAGGTCGCCTCACCTTATAACTCGCTTTTTAAAAAACCTTTTTCCCTTGGCACTAATAGTGTTTTTTCAGATGTAATACTCATCGGTTTTGGTGGCCGTTTACTAATAGGTTTGATGCAATGCAAGTGCAAGAGAGGGAATTGGATTGGTTATGATGTTTAGTAATACCTATTTATGACTTTTATGGAATTTGAAAGAAATATTAAGATGGAGTTAGAAATTCAATTCAACTGTGTACAATTTATTTTTGACAATGAAACGAAAAGAATGACTACTTAATTTTTATTACTCGAAAATAGTTTAAGTACACTGGTAGACTCGTATGTATTTTTGATGATTTTTTGTCTAATGTAAATTTAGTTATTTATAAAGTACATACAATTATCATCAAACTATACTAGTCCTAAAAGTCCTTCTACATCATATCACTATATATAATGAAATCTACGTGTAATACGTACTGGAGTAGGAAATCTAGAATAGTTATATCACTTTAGCTATTAGTTTTACTTTTAGTGTCTAATTTAAAGCTATTAAAGACCGTTGTTCAAGACAATTGATTTGAACATAATTATTACATACTGTAAATTTTAAATAGAAAAACTATATCAGCGGAACAAACCTTAAAGATTATCTACAAAACAATGGCCAACGACCAAAAAACAAACTTGAAACAAAAAACCTTTATTTTAGATATATAATGATCATATACAATATGACCACCATCTTCACCATCACTGCTACTGGCTACTTCGATCACCCGTCAGAATTTAGTTTTGATGAATCTATGTAATATTCGTCGTTCTTTAATCAAGTTGGATGGATGCATCCGTTGGCAAAATCGTTAGGGCATCATCATCTGCGATTGTACTCTCACAACTTTGACTTTGAGTATCCTGAAATAAATTATTATCAAAGTTAAAATCATATGTCCAGTTAGCGCATAAAAATTAACTGAAAACACATGAACAACATTTTTAATTTTCATACCTCTGGAATCTCACCAACTTCTAGAAGCTCAACCTCATATTCATAATCACAACTATCAGTCATGCCGTTAATAGATGCATTATCCAGTTCTGATGTTTTGTCAGAAAATACGTTCGACGAAGGTGATATGATATTTGAATTTGAAGACATCCTTATTTTTTTTATAATAGATGAACTATAAACTTGAGATGTTCCAGCTACGGGGTCATCCTTGCAAATCGTCTCTTTGAGACTTTCCACCTGTGCAATGAGTTGATCATAACCTCGTTTCATAGACATTTTATTTCCTGTAAATCGCAATGCCTCTTGTGAAGGAATTTCTTCATCAACATCCTGTTTCATATTAGCCAGATTAAAAAGTTGTTCTTGTTCACATTTTTGCCTAAGCATTTTATTAAGAAACGTTGGTTTGGTCAAAACGTCTATTTGCTCTTTCAATATTTGTTCTTTCAGTAATTTTTCTGCTTTTAGTTCCAAGTCCTTTATTTTCAGTTGATTCCGCAGCTTTTCATTTTCTCCAAAAAGATTATCACTGTTCATTGATAATTCAGCAATTTTCATTTTCTGACTTTCCACAGTTTCATCCAATGTTGCTATTTTAGCTGTAAGATTCTTGAGATCAGTTTGTCCCTGCAAATGTTCTACTTTTTGATCAACATGGGAGGAAAGTAGCTCATTATATATTGTTTTTAACTCATTGCACTTTTCTTCCAAACTCGCAATTTTTTCTGCTTGAGATTTAGTTAATTCGTTGGCTTCTTGCAGCTCCTCACGTTGTACTGCAAATGTAGTTTGCAGTTGAGCAAATTTCTCTATTTCAGCTTCGTTGTCTTTTTTAAGTTTTTCTACTAGTTTGGATGATATGGAGCGTTCCCGTTTCAAATTAGTGATCTCCTTTTTTAGATTAAGGTTGATTGCTGACAGGTCATCCCGATTTTTTCGAACCTCTTGTAATTCCTTCAGATTTGTCATGTAATGGTTTTTAATGATTTCGTGGTTACTACTCATATACCTTTCGATGTTATCTGTCAAAACAGACACTTCATTGTTTCCAGTATTGTCTGTTGCATTTGTTCTCAAGTTCACTCCTCGGTTCATCGAGATCAATCCTTGGGAGATTAAGTTTCTTTGCATTGCTGGCGTGGGTGGATTTGGTGGTAAGTTACAGGTATATGTAACGGCTGGTCTTGGATCAAAGTTGCAACATGGAGTTAGATTATAATTAGGATTAGGAGGTAATGGTCCCGAACACAGTAAACGCTGAAGTTGTGGGTGGCATTGTTGGGTTTGTTTATTGCAAGGAATATGACACGAAGGCGCTCGTGCAGGATCCATCTTGGCGCTATATTAGCCAAATTATTATTCAAAATAAACAAGTCATTCAACAAAATAAATCAAACTAAAGCCGAAGTTGTAAAAATGGTTACATTTATGGTTATGTTGACTTACTGTGAGTAGAAATGTGGTTGAAAAGTATTATAAAAAAATGATTTTTCGGTGATTTTAATGATATCCAGTTCCAATCGACTGACAAATACATAGAGTACTACCAACTATTAAAACATGAATCCTATAAGTCCTATACATACATACAAGTACAGTTTATTTATAGAACATGCATGGTATAATGTCATTTTTGTAGACTCATCAGGCTGAACTCGCATCATCTCAGGATTTAAGCATGTTATTTTTTACATATTAATCATCAGCTTAATAAGATTTCAGGGTTTCTAAAGTGTTCTTTAAAATGTAAATTTTTTAATGCAAAACAGCGTTGGGAAAGCTCATCATTGATTAGTCGAAAATATACTACATACACTGCTTCGGCAAAATGATTTTTGATGTGGTATGGTAGAGAGTGGTAGTGATTTTTGATTTATGGTAATGGTACTTTTTAGAGGTAGTAATTAATGATATACCTACAATATGCATAATACTACGAATGTGAATACTACATAATAATATAGCAAGCTCGTGCTAGTTAAACGTGATACCATTAACAATTAAGCATAGTCAACACCAATGCCACAAACATTATTTGATTTTAAAAAGTCGACAAATTGGGCAGGAAATTCATTAGGCTCATTTGCTTATCAATTTCATATGAGAATATTCAATATTTTCAGTTAATAGGCCCGTCCTTCCATATCCTAGATTTTGTGTTAAAATGGCCTTGTAATTTTTGTATTTGTAGAAGTAATTTAATATCGTGATAATAAACTAGGCTGCCTGTTCCGCTCTGCTTTTTTAGTACGTTCAATGTTCGTTCTTGCTCCAGTATTCTATTCCAACCTAAGAAATAATATCATGTATACTCACACTTAATTTATATGTATGTATGCAGTTGGATATGAAACTGGAAATTTTCGTGGTCTGTTCTCCAAAACTCTCAATAAAATTACCTCGAGGGAATCATCTAACTAACTAACTTATGTATGCTTCATAAAATGTGTAGGTAGACAAAATAGTTAGTAGAAGAGAAGGGATGATATCGATCTTTGTCGTTTCATCTTCGCGATTCACAAATTGTGTCAAGATACTCAAGATGAATATTTTCCCATGAAAGGCATGTAAAAAATATTGTGCTCGTCTCGTATTTCACTTCTTTCGAAACCCAAGTACAAGTATATAATAATATATGTGTATGTAACATTTTTCGTATACTTTTAGTAGCCGTGCCATGAGTAGAGTTTTGAGTACTATACTATTAACTTACATAAAAATTTCAGTGGTTCGTCGAGAATATAACTTTTCATGCAGTTGGCTGATATATATGACTTTATGCTTTATGAATGTTGGAGACGTTCGCTGTCTATCTATTACTATTACATACCAGTGACTGAAATAGTTTTTGACTGGAAATTTAAAGCTGTTGTTCGAATTCCAACGAAAAAAGTATTGAACATTTTCCTTTCAAAAAACTGATTTTTCTATATAAAAATGATTATATTTGGGGCATTATGAGATCTCTGACAAATCAAATAAATTCAAGTATAATGAAGTCGAAGACAATAATGGTCAATCGTAATTTCTAAATGTGTTTCCATTTTTGAGCATAAATTTTATTTCCATTAAACATGAATTATCAAAGTCATTAATGAACGTATTAATAAATTATCAACTAGTTATAATATGTTACGTGAGGATTATCCCATGCAATAAACTTTGAGAATGAATAATAAGAGTTTTACAATGTAAGAAAAATTAATGACTTTACACATAAGTACATGAAATATATTAGGTTATTGATGTCGTCGTTAATATGATAATTCCATCATCATCACACGAATTTACTGTTTTCTACCTCTTCCACCGTGTTTACCCCAGTCAGCATGCCTACGAAAAGTATTCATTGCAGCGGTGGGACTTGCGGTGGTTTGAAATTGTCTGGCATTGGCGTTACCCCTGGTCCCATTGTCCACATGCCTGGCTCCCTGGATTTGTGGCGGTGCACCAACAGTAGGTACTGCCGGGATGGGTGCTATCGCTGGTTGTGTAGCTAATGTTGTAGTCTCCTGCTGTAAAACAAAACATGATTTTTAATTACAAAATATAATCACAATTAATTCGTATTTTTTTAAATGGACAACCTGTGGCTGTGGGTGCTGATTCACAATTTCACCCTCTTCTTCAGAAGCATGGCCTGAGCCTCGGGGTGTACCTTTACGTTTCTTCCCACCATTTTCTGTGCCATCATCAGGTATACTCGAAGGACTCCGCTTATGAGGGCTTGAAAAAGTGAATTCGGGCATTATATAGGAGAGATTTACATCACTAACTTTCCTTTTCTTGAGCATTTCTTTGTAATGATCCATATGCTGGAATAGGATCCGATTTATTGTGGAGCAACCAATTCTCCGTTCAAGTTCCTCCGCTACCAGGTTATCTATTGTGGATTCTTTCCTGGCCACCTCTGTCTTCAGATTACTTTCGCGTTGTAGACCCGCATCCCTCTCCTCAGTCACTTTTTCGTTTTCTTTGGTAATACGTTCAAGCTTATTTGAAAGATTGCTTAACTGTACCCGCAATTCATTGACGTTCCCTTCCAGATCCTTTTTTGCACGTTCCAAAGCTGATACCTTTTCAGCTAATTGCTGGTTTGCCTGATTCCATTTTTTCGATTCTCCATCCAGGTGTACGCGGAGGTTTTCATATCTCGACTCAGATTCCTTTAGCTTGGTTTCAAAGTTGCTTTTCATATCACCCATTTCCTTCTTTCGCTGCTCCAGCTCTTTGCTAAGATTCTGTATTCTTGAAGCTTGTAGAGCTTTTTCGGCTTTTAACCCCTCCTCTGTCACTTTTCTTCTTTCTACTTCTGCTTTCCAAAAATCACGACTTTGTTCCATTTCACGAAGTGTCCGCTGACAGTCTTCAAGTGTGTCTGACTTTGCTTTAAACTTCTTCTTCAATGTTGACTTGGAGCTTTCCACCATTTCCATACTCTTGGCAGCATCTTTGAAGCTTTTGATTAATTGTAATTCATGTCTCTTCAGACCCCCTTGAACCCTTTTCGTCATATCTGCCAAATCAGCTACTAATACAGGATCAGATTCAACTATTTCATCATCCAAGTCGCTTCCGCAGTCGGATATGTCGCTGACCTGGTCTCTGACCACAGTGTTCATTTTCTTAGACATTTTGCTGCTTGATATATCTGTGCTCTTTTCACTATCCAACTATAATTTGTCGGTGTGTTTAATAAAAAAATAACACAAACTTAAGCGAAAATTCAATCGAATTTATGATATTATCTCAGCATTTTTGTATGTTTTGTCACTTAAATGTAATACATATACAAATTTTAACATATTTTGCTTTTCTCAAAAAGTGAAAGTTGAAACTATTTTTAAATGAAATCTTAAAAATAAAATTTAATGGCTTACCAAAGAATTCTTTTCCGAAACTGATAGAAACTTTTAGTTTGTATTTTTTTTACAAACACAATAGAGTGACACATGCACAACAGTCAGAGTAACAGTTTTTTTAAAAAAATTATTAACAACTAAGTGACAGAGTTAGCACTTTAAACTGAAATTAACTTTGGTTGTTTTTTTTACTTTAAGTTTTAGAAAGTTGACGTAAGAATACTCAATAGTGAAGAGTAAATACGATAATAGAACACAACACGCTATAAAATATAGCAGTAAAAAAATTAAATATAACACTTCAGTCACTACGAAATACTTTATGAACTGTTCATAAACTTTTGATGCTACTGTAATAAAATTTCTCAATTTTTTTTAGATTTATTTTATTTTATATAGAACGTATGTATATTTTGGTTGAAAAGTATGTCACTTGAATTGCAACTCAGGATCAGGATCAGCACTGTCAAAGCTAGTAGCTAGTTAACTAACTACTAAATCGTCTCTTTCGTCTGAGCTATTGTTCAGGTAGTATATACCAGTTGCCAGTTGGTTGTTGGTAATAATGACAATTAAAAAAATCTCTTTCTATTATGGATACACACTATAAAAAATAAAATCAACACGAGCATAAAAAATCTCTTTTTTTTACAGTTTTCATTCGGAGGTGGAATAGCAGCAGCTAACGAAAGATAATCAAAGGCAAAAATAACTAGACATTAAATATTTTTTTACAATATGCCACGAACGGGCGTAATAGTATCTTCGAAAGTAATAAATGTACTGTTTTAAGTATATTATTCTATATTACAGCTTTCCACAACGCCAGCACACAGTACGTTATAAAAATTGAACAGCGAAACTGCAAGTAGCACGTCAGTTTACGATTTATAGTTCATGTGTAAGAAGCCATTGTCAATTGTGTGTTCCCCTCATTCAAGCTTGATTCTTAGAAAAGACGGTTACCAATAATTATTACAATACCACTTGTGAATTTCATGGTTAGTCAGATAATGGTGGAAATTGTTTGAAAGAGAAAAATTTGAGAATTTAATTTTGCTCATGTATTCTCAGTAAATAATATCATATACACTTATACATATACAGTGCAGTGTAGTATTATAGTGCATAGTTCATTCCTGAGAAAGCGAACAGTACGATTGTAAGATTACAGTACATCAATATTTAACTACAGTACACTTCATTTCATGCTGGCCGTTTTGTGACATCACAGGATTAAGAAAATTAAGAGTATACAAAGTAAGATCATAATACAAGATTTTGGATTTATGTACCGTTTTTTGGACGAGGTCATGTATTGATTGATGGTGAGCTAATTTACTTTAAGCAAATCATCAAAATGCAATATAAGTTATTATATATATATAAGCAAAATGCAATGTTTACAAGAGAGTTTGGAATGTTAGGTTGCTAAAAAAATTATGCAAACTTTTACTGCTATCAGAGATTTTACTTTATTCTATAATCATTGTCAACTGCAACGAAAAAGACTGAAGATTAAAAAAAATGAACTTTAGAAAGAATTTAGGATTGCAACGAACCTAGTATCCTCTACACGATAATTTATGTTGTGGCTTATGGCGTAACAAGAGATGAAAATACGGGCATCAAAATCACAATCATCATATCATCACATACATGATAGATAATGACATGATTGGGCATCATAAATTTTGAAAGGGCTATTATATCTTATCGTAATAGTATGGAATGGAAGTAGAAAGTTGGTGTTGTCGACATCTTCAATAGCAAAAGCCTACCTTATGTTTCAGCGCATTCGACAACGAATTTCGTGGCAAGCCATCATCGTAAAATAATTTTATGTACTTGTTAGAATTTTCCTTCATTGTGAACATTTGCTACTTTTACTTAGGTACAGGTACTTAAATTTTTTTACGCATAAATTTCTGAACATAAATGTAACACCATTGTAGTATAAAGAGAGGGTAGGTTTTTCGTCTGCAAATTATGTTTTTCTGGCTAAAGTCGATTGCATATACTTTTGTTCGTGACGTGAAGCGCATGTATTTTTATGTTTCATAAGTTTAATTAGGTAGAATGCTTGATTACGTACATACACGTTCATGTAAATTAACGTTTCCTAAATGTTTTATTGTTCTAGATAACAATGGTACTAAAGTGGCAAAATAAATTAACCATTAGTTATATCATCCATTATGTATATCAAATGGGCGATATCTTTACTAGTCTTTAATCGTTAGTAAATTTTCACAGTACGCGTCACACGAACCTCAAACGAAGAACTCAAGAGAAGCTGTTTTAAGAAAGCATACAAAATTTAAAATCCATGAAGAAGAGAGTCAAAAAATTTGATTCTGTTAGTAAAATATTTATTTTTCAATTTTTCCAAAATGATGCTAAACATACATATATCCACCGTACCGGAAGCATCCCACGCTCATATTTCAAACATATGCTGTTTAAACTACCATTTGAACGAGCAAGATAAACATTGTTATTTAGTATCCTGTGATCGTAATAAAAAATTTCTTACTTTATTTATTAGGCATCATCATGAGCGAGTGGACAATAAATGGACAACAAAATACATTTCATGGGAATGGGGATTCCATATATTTTACCAATCTAGATGAATGGAGACACACAGAGATGTATCCAAATAACTCTTCTGCGTATAGGCCTATGACGCAACAAAGAGCAACACCAATCAGTAACTTTTATCACAACCATTATGGAACAAATAATCAAACTATTCAAGAATCTGGAACAAATCCGCAATTGAAAGTTAGTACATACATATTTCTAATGAATACTTGTTTGAAAATTTGTGTGAATTAATGATACAATGAAAAAATACTTAATTAAATACCATTGATTGTACACAGCGACAGCAAGTTTCTAATCAGAATCAATACTTGCCAGGGCCAATACACCAACAAGCTCATCATCAAAACGTTCAACAACACTTTCATCCAAGATCTTCAAGAATATTGGAGCACGCTCCTTTGTTAGGGAGAGAAAGAGAGTATGATCATAACATCAATACAACTCAATCTCAGCTTCAATTGGAAGTAAATGCGTCACATCCTACTCCAAATACTTCCTCCTCAATTATGTCTTATAATAATTCCTTTCAAGCTACTGCTGGTACGACAGCATGTAATAAAAATGCTGGGAAAAACTTCCAAATACCTGATACAACCTTTTATGAAGGGAGAACACATGCTGAGAATTACGTATTACATACGAAAGCTTACATTACTTCACTTCGTAAAGTGGCTGAAGAAATACAGGGCGAAAAGGAGAAATTAAATTGGGAAAAACATGCTTTGGCAATCAAAGTAGAAAGTTTGGAGGTTGAATTATCAGATTTGCAAAATGCTTTTAGAGAACGGAACTCACATTTTGACGATGTGTATGGTGAGGCGACACAAGAATTAAAAGTAACTAAAGAGGAATTGGAGAGAAAAATTACTCTTTTAGCCAAAGTGAAGCTTCGAGCGCAGAAAAAAGATGCTGATTTAAAACAAGTTCTAAACAAGTTAAAAGAAGTGAGAGCAGAGATGAAGAAAAACAGAAAAACACTCAGAAAATTACAGGAGAGTGTGATTAAAAGAAATGCTCAAATTATTGAGTTAAAAAGAGAAAAGAATGAACTACAAAGCAATGTGGAAGATTACGAAAAGGAATGTGAGCACTTGAAAGAACATGTAGCAAAATTAGAATGTGATGTGGCGCTGGAAAAAGAACGCAAAGAGAAATTGAAAGATTACTATGCAAAATGGTTTAATCGCGAAATTAAAAAACAAACGAAAAAGATTAAAAGCCTTGATGAAGAACGCTTAGCCAAGGCCAATGAGAAACGGTCGGTGGAGTCCAACTCCAGTGAGCAACAATGTAATTCCAACAAAATACGAAAACTTGGAGGACGGCCTTCACAGGTTGACCAAGGGCCGGCAGGTGGTGGGGGTGGAGCTACATCTGAGAAACTCCAAAGAGTTAAGAGGAATGAAAAGTGGAATTTAAAGAATTATATTGCAAAGGAGAAAAATAATTTGTGGCAATATAACAAGAGCAGTAGCATTAAGAATGGTGGAGTGGGCATTGGAGAGATTGAGGAGGATACTTGGCAAAAAGAAACTGGTGAAAATAAGAATGATGATGGGGTACGTAAGACATTATTGTGCAATAAATTATTCATGTTTATGAATTTTAACAATTGAAATTCCATATTTGGTTGATTAACTTGGTTTTGTATATATAAATAGCATAAGAAACGTGTGTGCTCGATTGCGAAGACCAGGTTACCCCAATGGAAGCATCTTCGGCCAACTTCCAATGGAGATTCTTCTTTGGCTACTGCTAGGCAAGATAGCAAGCAATTTGGTTCAAACTTTCGAAAGGTAAGTTTTATTAGGTATAAAGTGGTTTTTTATCGAGTTATGTATCATCATTTCATTTTTTCCTTTGCTTTAGAAGTAAGAGCCAATACGTGGAGAAGAAATGGTAAATGTTCATATATTATTGCGTGTGTGTGCATGCGGATGGATTAGAAAATCAAATGGACTATAACACCGAAACATGCACACTAAAAACTAGATTGACCAACTGCGTGTTTACGATAAAGAAAAAATTATTACGACTTTTCCGGTTAAAAGTCAAAAATTGAAATTTCTTGCTGATATAATATTGATATGTTTAACAATGATTATACTTTTAGTTACAACAATTATTTTTAATGACAACATTACTATATAATTTAGCTCATGCCTAATAGAACAATATATTAGCTAGTTTTAGTATTACAAATGGGATTAGTACGTAGAGACGTATATATCATGTTTTATCATTTATTGTGTACGAAATAAGATAACATTAACATTACATATTAAGAAAATAAACAAGCAATTAGTATTGTATGTTGTATGTAGATTAGTTTTTAGTATTCATTTTCGATATGCATCACAAATAGGCTTTAGGCTTTGTATCACAAATATTATCGTTCTTAAATAAAAATTACTTTGTAGCTTTAAAAAAGAAATTTGTGTTAAACAAATTTGGGTTAAACACAAAAGTTGTCGGTGGCAGGAAAAGGGTGACAAAAGTTCATACAATCCAGATCCAGATCCACTGAAATAATGAATACTAGTTCTAGCCTCATATTCTTAATCGTGCATTTTTTCTCGCATTCATGAGCATGCATGGCCCAGTTATTATTATTTTTTGTTTTAAAATTACATGCATCATAAATCTTCTTGGAAAAGCTTTTTTAAGCCGACTTATTTTTCATTACATTTTTTCAAACACAAACATTTTTCTAACATTTAGTAATCCTTGTCAATTCTAAAATTCTGCTAAAATACCTACATATATGCACATTATGCAGTTTAGTTCTCTAAGCCCCCTTCTGTTGTACATTAACTTACATGCATGCAAACGATCATTCTTTTACTCTTTAATACTCTTCGTCGTGTTAGGCTACTTTTTGTCCCTTGTACTTTGTTCTTTATGTTACTAATTTTTATTACCCGTCATTCTTTTAAAAAAACAATTTTCTAAAGAATATACCTTGAGGAAAGTGGATTTGAGTTTTTACATGTGTGCATTGCCTACAGAAGGAAAAAAATCAGAACGAATGCAGCTGCAAGTTAGTGTAACTTGATGATGTAAAGCTGAATGTTCATGTTCAGAGTTGATCCTTTTCGGGATTCTTTATGACATTTTAAGTCATAAAGCTCGTCCAGGGCCAGCTTCCAGTCTCAGCTTACTCATTTACGTTCTCGTTCCCGTATTACAGAGGAGAGGAGATAGGTACGCAAACGCATTGTATCATTATCCACTATCTACCTAATGATGTAGGTATTTATAAGCATACTTGTCGAGACAACATAATATATATTACAGATATTATGTATCTCTAAGTACAAAACAGAAATTGTGTTCGTTCGTAGAGATTCTCACACTATCAAAGTCAGTCCAAGCATCCATCCATCCACTCCACAAGTCGTGCTTATTGCGTATCCACGTGAGTTAACAACACACTTAAAAAAATGAGTTGATCTCTGTGGCTGTCTGTGTGACACTGATAGATACAGAACGGAGACAAAAACACGAAACTGGATTTTTTTCTGGATACATCAAAACATTAATAAAATATATCCGCATTTTATTACAAATTTTTTGTAGTTTACCTGTTGTTAGTTATACAGGACACAAGGTAGCTCGAGCAGCGACACGCTTATCACTTATCATGTTTTGTGCGTACAGTGTATAAACGGAGATCACATACTCAAAAACCGAAGTCTTTGTTTGTTTGTGTATAGAAGAGATAGCATGACAATAAAAGCACACAAAATTGATAACGTGAATCGTGGCGAATGGTCAATCTCAGTTGACCGAAGAAACGTAAAGCGAGAACAGCAAAAAAGATTACTAGTGTGGCAATGTAGTTAAATTGTAGTGTCAAAATGTAGTTTTATTGTTTTTTTTAGAAGTCAACATGGATTTAAAAGACTACATTTTATAGTTTAGCCTTACGGAAACATTTTGATTACATATTTTATGTGGAAAACTCATTCATTTTGTCTGTGTGTCAAGTAACAAGTCAAGCGTGTGTTCCAATCCAATACATGCATTATGTAATGTCTGATCTGATGTGACATCCGACGAAGATCTACATGTGTGCAAGATAAACTAAATCATACTCATTTATGATATACTTCCTTAATTAATTAAGTCATTAAGAGTATCATCGCGACTAATTAAGATTGAATACATCCTGCTTACTCTATACAAATTAATTACTGTGAAACTGATAACGTGATAACCGACGTACGTAACGTAAGCTTGCTTCATTGGATTGGAACAACTTTATTGTGTGGAAAGTGGATACATGTACGGGATGTGTGCGGATGTGAATTTTTCATACTGCACATTCTGTGAATTTTTGCACTGGCCATTGGCCTAGTTGCCAAATTGCTAGTCGTCAGCGTCATTCTTCCTAATATACATTTTAACATTGGCGTCTTGGCGCTAACCCGGTGAATCTATGAAAAAGAAATCAGGAATCAGGATGCATTCCTAGTTGAACATCATGAAATGGTGATAGTGATGATACTGATGATGATATTGTGGTGCGGGAAGGTTATATACATGTGACAAAATGTAATTACAAAATTATAATTAAACTTTAATCATTTTATGCATTTTTTATGATTTACATTTATGAGCAGTGAGCAGTTACATTGTATTTCGTCTGAATTTTTGGTTATTCAAGTTTCTTTTACGATTTTACGATTAAATGAGTAGATTTTTTTTGTTTGCACAAGGTACACAATGAACAGGTTTGTCTGTATTTTAAATCTAGTCACAATTACAATCGTTCTAATTAATTTGGTTCTAATGAGTCTGTTCCTGTCACATGACATTTTACTTTACATATTATTCCATGTATTTAATAACTGAATTTTATGAAATCGATAACACATTAGCAATTATGAATCTTAGTTAGCTAATTAAATCGAATTAAAATGATCAAACTTAAAATACATTTGAGATTGAGGGAGTATTCAAACACAGCATTTAAACATTTAAATTTTGCTTTCTTATTTACGTTTAATCCGATGCGGTTCTAAAATCATTTAATGATTTTTTCCGTACAAGCGTTTCCGCCTTTTACGGCAGCCTTTATATAATGTACTTGTTGACACTTTTTCTTAACAATTTTATTCCTGTTATTTTAAGTTCGCTGAACTTATGTTCAAGTAACTTGTTTTAAATGTCAAGTTTATATATGCTTTTACACGTACGTAAAATATTTTGTTAAATCAAAGTCCATTAATTATCTTCACGTTTCTCATTGTACTTTTTTAGAGAGGAATGAATTATACTATTCACATCACCCCAATTCGATGGCAATTGCTCTGCCGTTGTGTGCTAACATGGCGTTTACCGTGCTTGTGAATCCTGCCTAATTTTACTACTTGACTTTTTACATTTGGCCCTTGGTAAGTTTTAAAATATTGGTCCATTAATTTGTAAATTGTATTTATAAACTTCTTAAATAGATGATGTATTTACAATTTTTCTATTGAACGTTTCCAGATTTTTGCAATACATTACATTGCCATTCTCAATATATAAAAGAATCCGAAGTCAAAGAACCACAATGTCGACACGTTCGAGTGATTCTTCATCACATTCCCAAGATGAAGATAGAAGGCCACCGGGTGCTATGATTAGAGGGATAGGTGAATATGTAAAAGATCCACCACCTCCACCTGTGATAAGTCAATTCGGTGGTGCTTTTGTCGAGCCACAGCTCCCACCCCCATCCACACCTCAAAGAAAAAGAGAGTTTGAATCATCACAATATCGAGCTTCCAACTATCCATCTGAGGAGAAACGGCGAAGAACGAGACGCTCGCGCTCTCCATCATACTCGAGAAGTTATGAAAGTGGTAGAAGTAGCACCAGTGCAGATGCAGGCGACGATTTAGAAGAAATTAGTGAGCCTAAGAAAATCAAGGAATTTCGGAAACTGGTGGAGGAACAAAATAAAGAGAGGCAGGAATTGGAGGATAAACAACAGAATGAATTGAAGACAGCCATTACTACAAGTGCTCAGGAAATAATGCATTTGGAAAGTGTAATTAAAAAGAAAGAAGATAAGATACTAGACTTGAAGGATGTAGTTGATGATTTGAAGGATGACTTACGGAATTCTAAAGATGACTACAAGGACAAGGAGAATGAGCTTTGGGAAATGAAGGTGGTGTTTGAGGACACCAACAAAGATTACGAAAAATTAAAGGAACTTTATAAAAAACAAGAAGACGATTTACAAAAATCGATTACGACAATAAAACGGCTTGAGGCGGAAAAATTGAAGCTGTCGGGAGATATTGAGAATGCTAGGAAGCAAAAGGATGACGCAGTGAGGAAAGAGAAAGAATCTGCAAACCAATTAGATGGTTTCAAGAAAGATGTTGTAAATTTACAAGAAAGCCTCAAAAAGGAAACTGCCGACTTCAATCAAACCAAAGTGGAGTTAGCAGAATCTCGGAGGGAAGCAGGAGTAGCCAACGAAAAATTAACAAACCTCGAAAAAGAGTTAAGTGAAGCCACCAAATCTGCTAAGGAAAGCAAAGAAGGCCTGGTGAAAGCAGAAGAAGAAAATAATAAACTTTTTAAAGAGAATGAAGATCTAAGGGCGTCTTTAACACTTCAAACCACTGAAAACGAAATGTTGAAGGAAAACCTGGCGAAACTTGCGAAAGCAAATGAAGAATTAAGTATCGAGGCTACTCAAGGGGTCAGAAACATAAAGGCTTTCTATGAAGGATTTAAGGAAAAATATGAAGACGAGCAGTCCGCTTCCAAAAGGAATATTGAGAAATGGATCAGAGAAACAAAACAGCGTTTTAACATAAGTGATACTGACAATGACATGCTAGAAGAAGGGAGAAGCACTACACACATCACTACTCCAAAATGTGATCGTTCCAGGCAGCTTCCTGAGGAGGGTGGAATGATCCATATAATGAAACTAATTATGGAATCAATGAGCCAGAATAAGCCCGAAATTTCGGTTAACGGGAAAAGAGAAACTATTTGTCCAAATGCCACTACCACCACTGAAGAAATTCCGCTTATCAGTTCCTCCACGCCACATAGCAGTGTGGGCACGGGGCCACGTCCTTCAAAAGTGGGCAATCCAGTAGCGATGATAGCACCATCGACCCACATTTCTCAGAGAGACGTTAGCGATAAAACCGTTAGTAGTTCAGGAAATGTATATAAAAAATAGCTGTCTGTCCAATATTTTTGTTTGTTTCGGGATTTTACACTTAAAATTTATTTAAAATCTTTTATTTCCTTTCCCAGATCAAAACTAGCCCATCCCAGTCGACTTCCAGAGTACAACCTCCATTTAGATCTCAAGCAATAATGGCCCAGCATAGTGATTTTTTTCTACCTCAATCCCCGATACCTCAGAATGTCACACAGCAGACGCAATGCCCCTGGTGTAATAAAGAATTTCCAACGATGTTAATGGCGAGAAAGCATGTCTGTGAAAAGTAAGATTCTTTGAAAATATTATACTTATATAAACTAGATGTCTACTACTGATCAAATCAAATTTTAAATGTAAAATTATCTTTGTAATTAATTTAGTCCACGAGATCCTCGAATGGTTAAACATCATCAGAAGAAATAGCTGAAATCGGCGTCATTGAAGATGAATTTTACCATTCGTACATTACGAGCCGGAAATCAGTAAGCATCAGAAACTCAAACTGGAGAAGAATTATCTTTATGTATCGATTAAATTGAAATGAATGTGCTTAGTTTAAACTTTAAACTTTTTTGAGTATATTAGTACGATACATTAATTTGGGTGGATTCATAATTTAAAAAAATGTTGATCTTTTTTAGACTGTAATTTGTTAATTTACGCTACACAATATTGTACATACACATGCTTAAGTGTGGCTGACATTGAAAACAACTATCATTTGACTGATTATATCGTATTAATTTTTGTTAAAGATTTTTTATGAACTCTTTGTAGTTTTATTAGCTGACCAGTACATGTTCTGAATTCAAGTATTAGTGAATAACATGTTAATACTCTTCTATCCGTAAAATCGTTGTATATTATTATCTTTTATGTATGTATAGCAAGTACATATATGTAACATGTAACAATAAACTGTTCAATCGTATTTCCAACATCACATCAGTACAGTTATTTTGATTGATAGAAACATTTATCCCAGATCAGTTTTTGTATACAATTAAAAAAACATGAAGTTGAATAAGTTAGTTTGACTTGCAAAACAAGTAGACAGACAGAATGTTTATAGAAGATGAATAACCCGGATGAGCATGATTCCAAATGAACCCCACCTACACGTACCACCAGCCGCGCTACCCGCATATCATTAAATTATTCACACTTCACAAATTTTATCGTGTTTTTTATGTACACTACAGATAATTTAATATGCACGCTGAAATCGAAAGGAATGATAAGTAGGTCCATTGTATTTCTCACAAAATAATAGTACTGCATTTTGTTTTTCCAGTGCATTTCTCCTAAGAGCAATGCTCGTTGTAATTGGCAGGTCTTTCTTTTTTAGTCACTCATGCAAAACGGGAAAACTGTAAAATACATACATTAAATTAAATCGATGGAGGAAGTAAGCAGTCTGCGTGTTTGTAGTTTTTATATAATATTTATTTACTTGACATGATGTATGCATGTAATGACTTCCCAATCCCAATACATATTTCCATTTCACATCGAGTTTGCCATTCTAACGAGCTTTTGTGCGTAATGTTTACTCACGTGCACATTTTATAAACTTACCCTACTTCCTCTCTTGTGTTACTTGTAAATCGATTGCAAGGCTAGACGGAAATTACTCATGAAAATATGTCCATAACACAATGCTGAATTGAATTAAAGTCTACATTATTTAATAAAAACTGATAACCGCCAACTATTGTAAAAATCCATACACAGCTCCACAATGGGAAACGAAAGTGTCAATAGTGCGTAGTTTTCATATCTCTCCGACTGTCAAGTACACACCTCTCGGGATTAAATGTCATTGAACTGGAGTCCTATTAATTTGAAGATGCGATAAATAATTGTATAGTATTCATTCAACTGAATTATTTGTTAAGATATATGTTATCGCTGTAAATTTAGGTTTGCAATGCAATGCAAACGTAATATAAACACTTGAAAGACAAGCCTGCAGTAGTCATCTCATCATTACTTATTGCGGCTAGATATCAATAACAATACATATCATTGTGACATAATTAGCTGCAAATCTCTCAAAAATGAATGCATATACATATGAAAATATAATATTACTTAATTTAGTTTCCAAAAAAGCAGGTGCACTTTTGGATTGAATGAGAAAATGTTTCGCATCCTTTCTAATTAAATATTTTTGGCCAAATCAATACAGCTAATTTATTCATTCATGAATTACAAAAGAATGCATCGCTGCAAGCATAAATACAAGTTAAAACTAGCTTTAACTTGGAAATTGCTTTAAAAAATTAAAGTTAGTACATACATGCATATCAAAAACCACACAAAGGAAAAGTTCAGAATTTCTTATTATTTTTGGCATTCAAGTGATAGCTAATAGTGTACAAAGCGTCGCGTCCTAAGTGGGCTTTACTCAAACTAGACATAAATTTAACCCACGATATGGCATAAGAGATAAATGATAAAAGACAACAGAGAAAGTACTATAATATAATGTCTAATACAAAATAAATACATGCAATTATGGTATGGTGTAGTTTTAAAAAATTGCTAGACAAAAACATTTTGCAAATCATAAATGCTTGTACGACAATTTAGAAGAATGAACGTAAGTAATCCGGAAATCGAATCGTATTATAAAAAACTAGTAAACTACCATTGATAAATGATACTCATTTCTGCATAATTAATGCATAATGATACATAATTGCTTTTCAATACATCTCCTTTTACCTTTTTTTCTCTTTCATTCTAAATTAAAGTCAAGTTGTAGTGCTGGGTTAAAATTGTAAAAACCATACTTTTCCTTCTGGTGTAAACGTGCAATTAGAATTGGAAAGCACACAAATTTTTTCGAACTTAGTTTTATAACATTGAAGCAAGATTTATATGCAACAGTCACTTATCTAGTACTTTTAAAGTGTGATTAAAGAGTACTTCTCAATCCAAGAAGATGATCATGATCACACAAATTGCTAAATAGTACCTACAAATCATCATGTCATGAATAGTCAAGAAAAGCATCCTTAAGTAAAATGCTAAACAAAGAAGCAAAGCTCTAATTTACGGGTAGAAAAATCCACCGATAACAAAAATGTGTACATAAGTATTCCATCAAGGTAGGTTGTTCTTAACTAAATTAATATAAAATTTAACTAAGAGTCAAAGTTGTTTTTGATTTTGTTGCAACTCTAAAGATCAAAACGACAAATTGAAAATACGTACAATATATTTTTCATACACATTATGTTACTAGTAGACGCTCGAGCTAATTACCATGCTAAAGCTGAAAACATTGTGAAAGATATCTGGACAAGAGTTTTGGGGTTGTGTTGTGATAAGCAAATAGCGATTATGTATGTATATGAATTTTTACATCTCTGATAATAATAATGTTTCCATTGCAAGACTGAACATCGATTCAAACACCATCTCCTTCCCCCTAAAAATCTGGTCAACACGAACGTTTCAAAATATCTGGTGATTGATATTGCTTGTGAATACATGATTGTAGAAAAACGAACTTTCGACCGCGTCATGAAATATGTAGAAACGAAAGTTTTAACAACTGTACTGCGCATACTGTAGTCTGTTTGTTCTGTCTCAATTTTTACATAAATATTCGTTATCTTAAAATGCAAATGCATTTACTGATTATTAACCTTGAATAATATTATTTGTTCGAATGGATTATGGGTCCTAAAATCTGAGTCACGTTTTATGTCCTACGTTGATCATAAAGCTTAAGCTTAAAAGTACGTGGACTTTGCCTACAAAATATACATAAGTCTTATAGC
Organism: Entomobrya multifasciata; assembly: GCA_034693345.1. Lineage (NCBI taxonomy): Eukaryota > Metazoa > Arthropoda > Collembola > Entomobryomorpha > Entomobryidae > Entomobrya > Entomobrya multifasciata. Next base: position 24,860 of record JAQFXM010002101.1, read on the forward strand.
TACTTTTTTCCTCATGAAACATTTACATTCAACATTGCGTTGTTGCCGGTCCCCTTATAGGAATTGAAACATTGAAAGCCCTATTCCAAGTTCTTGTCTCTTCATCCAATAAAAATGAATAGTGAAAAGTCAAATGTACTTAATGTACTTGAATTTCTTTCACAAGTTTTCTGTGCTTTGCCAAGCCACTAATATTGGGAAAATCCAGCAACTAGTATTTAGAAAACCTTTAAAAATCGGGTACACATTTGACACAGTAAGACAGTAAACTAAAACTAATCTAATGCTTAAACTTTTAGTACACATAAAATGTATGTATGTACATATTTCATTTTAAAACTCCACATGCTACTCATCACAAAATTATTTAAATGAAAAGCTTTTCGGAGCTCAGTCAGTCAACTTTGCTTGCTGAAATGGTATAGTTATCAAAGTATCATATCACACGATACACGGCAACCCATGAAACTTCATGTGAAAAAAGTTCTGTGACTGAATATTCGACTGTCTGTCTGTATGACAATTTATAACAGAGTACAGCACGTTCCGTCAAAAATTCGTGTGTCTTGTGTTTGTGTCAGTAAAGTTAGTAGTCGCTTGTCGCTGCTGAAGTGCACAAGTACGCTTATTTCCTAGCTCTGTTCGAAACTGTCTATTAGCTAGGCTTAAGTGCAAGTGTCTAGTAACTTTTTTGTCGTTTACGAAATTGAGATTGGATTGGAAATCGGAATTTGGAATACGTAAGTTTTAAGTAAGTAATGGAATATTTTAATTGATTTTTTTTGCCAATTTTATATAAATGTTCCATTTCACAACACGAGGTATATGGTACGGGATACGTAACCAGCTAAGGTATATGCTATCCGTATAAAAAATTAAGTTGATAGGTTAATTTTGGTAAGTTTGGTTATGTGACCGTGAGACAACTGGTTATAGATAGAATTTCGCCAAACTGGATTACGTTACATTCGATCGGAGTTTTTATTTAAATTATAAATCAGTCTAAGTCTACAAGACAATTCCATTTTCATGCCATAAAAATATTTCGTGGTACGCTCTAGAACCCTTTGAAAGGAAGTAGGTATTTGCATTAAGTGCTCTTTAATAAGCTTGTTCTTGTTACGTAACAAAATCGTTAATATGTAATGTAAAATGTGAGACGTGGAAGAATATACGTAAGTCCAGGAAAAGGGAGCCCTTTTTATGAAAATTGATTGGGAATATTAGATTAGATTTTTCATTTTGCCAAGTTGCTCGCTTTCTTTGTTTTTTGTTTTTGTAGGACATAAGTGTGGTTGTAGTGTGTGATGGGTAACTTTAATGTAATTGCATAATATTAGACAAAAAAATACGTACGTCACCCTTTTAATTTTAATATAATTATGCGCAGTTAGTGTTTTGATTTTTGGGTATGAAACGAAAATAAGATTATTGTGACAATTTGAATGAAAACATAATATTTTGCTCCGCGAACGAACACAAAATCGAAAACAAAGAGAGGGAGCAATGAGCAACGCAACATAACAACAGGTTGGTGCAGGTTTGGAGGTGTGGGTGTCAAATTAGTGTAGAGCTTGAGCCAATGTATTCTAGATTCTAGATTCAAGATTGTAAGGTTCAAATCAAGTTCAAAGTTCATTTCCCATTTTATATTTTTATGATGTTCACTGAAAGCACACAGTGAGCCTAAGGCAATTTGTTTGCGTTATAAACCTCTTCTTTTTTCTTGGAGTAAAAAACAAATTTCGTAAGTGCGTTAGAGGAAGTGAAAGCAAGGAGGTTATGTTAGATGTCAGGGCACCGTTTTAAGACTTGTCGAGGACTTTCCATGAAATATGCTAAACGATTTAACTCATTAGTTTTTTTAACTGTAGAAAGTGAGTGACGACATATATCAGGCAAATTGTGAGACTGAAGACTTTTTAAATTAATTTTATCGTTAAACTTCTGCGTTAGGCTTCTCAAAGTATGTATTTTACTTTCACTTGAACTTGTTTAGAACG
>JAQFXM010002102.1:0-26853 GCA_034693345.1 Entomobrya multifasciata
AGGGTATTTCCATGTGTATTATGGTGCCCCTTCACCCTAGTAATATGGGTGTCCTATGTGTACATAGTTTTGAAAAATAAGTTATTCTATAATAACAAGCAGGTTAGGTTAGGTTAGGTTTTAAAACCAGAGAACTGTGTACATGGACCTCAAAAACTGTGTACAGTTTTGAAAAATGAGATATTCTATTATAACGAGCAGGTTAGGTTAGGTTAGGTTTTAAATTTAGAGAAAAGTGTACAGGGACCTCAAAAATGGTGTACAGTTTGAAAAAACGAGATATTCTATTATAACGAGGAGGTTAGGTTTTAAAATTACAGAATTGTGTACAGGAAAGGGGGGACTAAGGTGAAGGAGTACCATAATACCTATGGAAATCATACCCTATCGGGTCAATATCTCGAAAACGGAAAGAGATTGCACCCTAAACTCTTCGGATTCGGAATCAGCATGTCAAATACTATAGAATGACATATCACATTTTATAAAATTCCCATTGTCGTGATTAATCACTTGTTCCCTCAAGTCTCTACTTGTAACCATTTGGTGAGATTATATCGACATTTTTTCCTCGGTGTCAATATTCTCATTTACATTAGACAAAACCCTTTCACATGGCTAGACAAACAGGAAAATGAAAATCCACACGATAATAGCGGAGAAAGTGAGCATTGAATAGTTTATGCCACGCGGCACTGTACGACATGGCAAGTGCGGAGAACGGCTTCTGGCTACATTTTTCCCACTATCCTATCACTTTCTCTTTAAGCGTCTCATTCGGATTAGGTTGTAATCTTCAGTCATACGTATCAACATCATCAGCACATCAGCATGCTCCTGTAACCTTCCTTTCCTCTTTTTCTCCGAAAGGATTTCTCATTCATTTTCTATTTTCTCTTATTCAGCTTTCTATTTTCAACGACACAAATGCATAGTTCTACAAGCAATCACATCGATTTTTCTCCGTAATAGAGACAGTTGCCGCATCACTCTTCTGTGAAATTCTATACAATACACCGCATTTTGGAAAATTTTGAATCAGTCCAAATATACTACACCCACACAAACCTGAATATATATATATCGTATATACAGAAAATAAGCGTTTTGCATTGAATACATTTCTACAAGATACAAACGAAGCGGAGGAGCAGTGCCTCTTCTCTCTCCGTTGCTAACTTGTAGCAAGTTCCAAAATGAGCTACTCAAAATCCCAGTTGAAACATTCATGCATGGTTTCGCCGCAAAAATCCAATTTCAGATACTTTCTTGCATTTCATTACTATTCTATGTTGCTTCATAACAACATTCCTTAATAACCATTTCCATCATACTCCACAGAGAAAACCAGGACACACGACTTTTTAAATGGATAACAGCAACCAGCCAAAAGGACCGGATACGCACTAGTTCTGCTAGAGATACAAGTGTTTGGTAGTACCTCGTTAAATTTTGTTTTAGAGTGAACAGCTTGAAGTAAGTTTTCTCCGTAATTTGCATTCATCCAGCAATGTATGTAGATGGAGCTCGTTTCCCAAAACGGAAATGTACCCATCAATAAGAATTCACTTTCAAAAAAATAACAGCAGTGACACCAAATACAGCACAACCATAAAAACTGTAACTTCGAACGAAGTGTCTTGTTTACTATTTGCTTAGGTTATTTTATTTCAGCCAGGATCACAACACACTCGAAAACTAAACTAATGCAGCTCGTTAAATGGGCAGAGAAAGCAGAGACGTAGAAAGTTGTAGTGCATTGGACGACGGACTCCAAACCACCATCCACTTCTCGCTGCATATTAAACTAACACAATTTTAGTATTTCTATATTTTTTCTCTTGTGTCCAATAACGAGTCTATAATATCTACATCTGCAGATTGTCTAAAAACTAAATCTTGTCTAGCCCCTTAACGGTTTTTCTGGTTTCAAATCGATTCATTCAAGTAATGACCATATCATATACTTTTTAAATGTACATACGTAATAATACGCATACAAGTATGTACTAAAATTATATGAAATGTTACTATCTTACGAAAGTTATGCATGGTATGATATTACTTATTACTTAAGTATTTAAGTGTTTTTATATCACAGTATGTGTTAAAAACTCATTTGATTTATAATTGGTAAATCGGATGGGTATGAACAAATGTACGTAGATAAAGTAATAATTTTGCTTTGCATGATGGCTTCTTGATAGGGATTGAGTACAGATTAAACTATGCGGATCCTGCACTAGTATAAGTGTTGCGGATACATGATTAAATTATAACCCAACCCTACACCAAAAGGCAATTGTCGATGGAAGGAAATGTATCAAAATGAACTTTTTAACTTTATCCTTTACTACAACTACAACAACGCTCGCTCTCACTATTCCACTTTCATGCAAAATGGGTAGAGCCCATTTAAAAAGTCACATAAAGTTTACTCAATCGAGGATGCTGCATTGTAAGATTGTGAAAGGACACCCAAAATTTTCCTTTTCAAATTACCTCGTTCTCAGTAATAAATTACTTGAAATGAGCCAGAAAAATTATAGCTCCTTTCTTGTCTAATTAATTGCAATAAATTTTCCTTTACTTTCTAAAACGATTTACAATGGAACGTTCTTTCATACACACGTCACATTAACAAGAAAGTAGGAAGTGCAACAGCAAAGCATACAATTTCAAATAAGAGGTTTCCTAAAAATTTCTATTATTTTCCAAGAAACGAGGAGGTATTTTATGTGCTTGAAATTTTAGTTCTTTAATAAAAATTGATGAGCTATCTCTTAGAACTAACATAAGAATAGAAGTTGGACCCGAATTTCAGCCAGACACATAAACTCTCGTACTTTAATCTTTCTTTACTTTCTCCATAAGTTGTTATATACACTTATTGTTAAAATAGAATAAAACTATGATGATAATCATACTTTGAGACCACATTGCAAACTACGACGTAAGTGGTTCGATAAAATTGTTAAATAGCAATTAACAAGGTATAGTCAGAAGTACTTTCTCAAACGATTCTATTCTATTAATGTACAGGTAATCACACTTCATATTTAGCTTGACACAAAGTTTTCAGTCCAATGAAAATTAATTAATTTGTCCTGTCGTCTTAAAAATTAATAAAAGAACGACTATCAACTCATAAACCAACGCAAGAAAATAAATATTTAACGGAGCAAAGTATTTAAAGTGTAAATTTTACCAAGCGGTCTTACAGTGCATTACAATTTTTTACCACAATTAATGATAACGTAAAAGATCGAGCGTGATATTTCGAACGAGGAAAGCACGAAATTTAACATATTATGTTACAGTAATCGTGGGTTTGTTTTTAACACAAGTTTTAATATAACCCATTCATGACTATTTACATGCATACATACAAGATGCAGTGTAAAATATTTTCTAATATATTTAATGTCTTGTTTTTATTACATCTATTTTCGTCACAAATGCCTTTGAAGTACTAAAAAACTATTAATATTACTAGATATTACTAGTAATATGTGCATACACATTAGATTCATAGTACTTTAAACAAAAAAACTCCTTCTCTATTCAATTTACGGATGACTCCAAATTTTTATCAGTCTGCAACAAAGTAATAACTATTTTGTGCAGATTATTATTAAATTAAAGTTTATAAGTTTTATGAGCTGTCTTCTTTCTTAAATTAAATTAAAAACGTACACTTAAAAGCTTTTGTGTACATGCATGACTTTACTTTTCTAATTTTCGAATCCAGAAACTTACTAGAAGCACGTCCTTTGATGGTGGGTGTTTTTTAAAAAACTTTTACTTACGTGCTATCAGCAACTTGTGGCTCATTCGCTCACTTTTTTTAGTTTAAACTTCCCACACACACTAACATAAACCCTGTTTTGTAAGCCTTTTTTGTAATAGCAACTTTGTTGTAACACCTGTTAGTTAAGTGCTGAACAGCCGCATGAGGTAGTCATTTTTGAAAACGGTTAGTTGGAATGACATGTTCTTTCTGCTCTAGTCTATGTCGCCTAACGAGTAATCAGTAATCCACTTCTAAAACAAAATATCAAACTAAGAATCAAAAAGGAACCTTTCACCGCAACAGTTTTCATTCGTTTTTATGTTGTATGAGCTGTGCGTGTAGCTAGACAGCTTATTTGACATCGACGAGAAATCGTGTGCTCTTACAAAATATTGCATTAAAAATCCTGACAGGTTGTTATTAAGCATACATAAATGGATTTCATTCAAACTGTGCTGTTGAAACTAACGATATTTTTGAACTTGGTCCAATTTTCTACGTTTTACGTTGTAACGTAACGAGTAACGATATGACAGATAAATATTACTTCTGTCTACTGAAGAGTAAAAAACGTTTCGATAAAATTAGATTTACTTACGTATGTACATAACTATGACTTTGACATATCAAATCAACTAAATAGTACCATAATCATTAGCATATAGCTCTACAAGTGAAAATAAAACCAAAAAAGTAGATAGACTATTACGCATTATAAAGTTCCGTTCCGTATGTTGTATGTAGTAAGCAGTAAGCGACTGGTTATGGGGGGAAAACAAATTTTACAGTCAAGCCAGCAATTCTAAACGCAATATATTGGTCTTAGTCTGATTTTTTTGGATTTTGTACGCAGACTAGTTTTTCTAAAATATGAATTTCGCTACATAAAATAAAAGTTACAAAATATCATACACTTTTCTCCCCTGACTTATCTTATCAAACAAGCTATTAAATTGTATATAATAATAGAGAAACAACCATTATCTTCATCTGGATGCCACAATATGTGTATTTAAATATTCAAAACTTATATTTTCTAAAGAAATCTTATTACATTAAAAGAATGAATTACAACTTTTAGGGGGAAATTACTGGAAATGCAACTTCCAAAATGATAAAATGATGCGTCAAAGTGTCATAAAACAAGTTAAATCGACTTGAAAAGCGCATCCGGTAACAAACGTTGAACGTTGGGAAACAATAAAAAAGAAAGTATCTTACAATCATTGCATTTTGCACTGCCAGAAACAAGTTATGACGTATTACATATAAAGTATTGGCAACCTGAAAATATTCAGAAATAACAAGTAAGTGTGTTGTTTGTTGTTGTTCATGTTTTTGGCGTATAATATTTTTTCAGGCATTTTCGGAGAAGATGCGTTCTACTAACAAGTCTCATCATCACCAGCAACAGTTAATTCAACAAAAAACAAGTAATACCTTTTTCCTCCAAGTGTACGTTTTTGAAGCTAGTGAGCTAGTGGCAAGTCATTGGAGAAGAAAGTTACCAACCTTACAAATAACTTTGTTGATTGCGTTATACGGTAAATGAAACAAGGTAAGGGTGAAGGTTGTGTTGTGGTATATACCAAGATGTACATTAGCTATATTTTTGGAAATCTTTCTAAAAATATCCCTCTGTCTAATATTTCCCCTTCTTTTTAACTTTAGGGACCTGTTATTTCATTATCATACCTTCAGCCGCAGCCATAATTTGACGACACTACAAACTGCAGTCTCGGGAAATTCGCCCACCACAATATAGCTGCCAAGTTTATGGCTGCGCTGCGGGTACATTCACTACTGTACATCTAAAGATAATATTTGTGTGCCCGTGTAATAGCACATTTCGGACGAAACAGGGTTCAGACTCCACATAAGAACCTTCTTGAAATGAATAAGGAGGTAAACGAAAAGTCAGTCTATTGCGTTAGAATGAGCTTTCTCGGAAACTAATACTTTCTTCCCCTGTTTTTTCTCTTTCCCTCTTTTTACCATACCAATTACATTTTTTCCCAGAGAATGTTTTTCGTGATAAGATGCTATCAAGAATACTTTCAAATTTGAGGTTTTCAAGAAGTTGTTTCCTCTCATATTCAGCTTTAAAAGCTAAAAATAAGAACTTTCGTCTCATGCGTATATCACTCGCTTCTGTCAACCTCACTTTCAACAAGAAACTTGCCATGCATTTCTTTCAAAAGCTTTCTTTTTCTTTCAACACCTAACAAGGTATGCCACTTAGCTTGCGGTGACAGTGTGGTCTGTGGTGACTCAACTAGCAGATCATCCAGCTAAAAATAAGACGTTCAACACTACAGTGAAGGTGGTTCAAGTGACAAAGATGCTTCATGGATTCCATTACAGGAGAACTTATGATACAGTCTTGTCTGTCTACTTGATTTCTTGGTCCATTTAAACCTTAGTTTGATCTACACGAATTCTTTCAGCCAAATAAATTATATGAAGAAACGAACCAGTTAAAAGGTTTGTCTGCAAATCGCAGTTTAAAATTAACTGAAAGCGCCTAGTAATCGAAACATGCTTTCAAAATACCCAGTAATCAATGTTTACGTTATTTTCCACAATGAATAAACCAACTGATTTTAAAACGATATTAGAGAAGAGAGAGAGAGAGAACGTCATTCATTCCTTAGACTCTTAGTTGAAGACAATAGATCATTAGTTCTCAAATTATATATTTATATGCAAGAGTTTCACGAATTTCAGCCTGTTATCCTTCTCTTTCATTTCATTTGATCCGAATTAGTAACTCTGAATCTTTGACCGAATCACAAATGTAGCGTTAGCATCCTACGTCAATCAATCTCACTTTTTTGGTACTCTGGCTCTGAAGTTCTCATCACAAAATATATTACAGTCCTTGGTGGAACGGGTATCAGAGACTAGATACATCCATAAATAAGTTCATCCTTCTATCATCTATTATGGATACATCTATTATCTATTATTGTCACAGCTGCAGTCCCTTATTCTTTCGGTTTTTACAGATATTGTTGACTGCTGACTTGTTTCTCATGCTACTACAATTTTTTTCACAAAAACAACCAAAAATCTGAACTAGCTTTTTTTTCTCATTGCTTTCGCGTTAGCTAGCAAAACAGTTTGTATAGACAGACAGACATATTTATGTATTTTTCTCCGCAACTTTTTTTATGCAGACAAAAAAGTATATCAGGAATCTATGAAGATCAAGATAGACAGTAGCAAAGAAGAATCGAACCGATGGACAACCAACCAAGTCGTGCATCTAAGAATTTACTGCGAAATAGAAACTCTTCCATTCTTTCCTGCCGCAAGTAATATAAACAAACGACTCAAGAATCTTTCGTCGGACAGAAAGAAAAAGTAAACTCCGGTGCATGATGAAAAACAGGGGAGAAAGAAAGGCGAATCGATAGCATCTTTCTATGTCTTTTTCCTCCACAGGAGTTTTTCATCTTCAAATACAAATATATTTACGAAGAAATTTTTTTGGTCTTTGGGGGGCATCTTTTAGAGGGAAATAAAGTAGTAGGAAAAAAGAACAAACGTGTTTTTAGTATAATAATATTCTCTACACACAATCTTGTAAGGTGAAACTATCTGTAATCTTTGATAGAATAAAACACAAGTATAAAAAAAATTTACATAGAAAAACTTATATGCGCTCCTTGTAAAAGAAAAACATCATTCATTTCACGAGAGAAAAAAATATGCATTGAATCTTTGATATTCCGATTCATGTATTCTTGTGGAAAATAACTGGGTAGGAAAATCAATACATAATATAATATTACATTTGGGAACTTGTAGTGCATTGTAATCTTGTAAGTTGAACATCCTCAGAGAGCTACTACACTTCATACTTACTTCACTCTCACAAGAAGTAAGTACATATTGCATTCATCCAGAGAGAATAAAAAAGAATTATCTAAAAAGAAGTTGAATCGAGTTTCAGGTTCATGGCTAGGAATATATTGCTTTGATTCTTTCTTTTTTTCTAACTCCCCATCTATCTATTTACTGACTATCTTGTTATAAACCGCGAATCATTACTTTTCCGGAAATGCATTTTCACTCACTGCATCTTTTTCTTTCAGACAAACATATTTTATTTTCTTCACGTAGGGTAAGAATAAAGAGTACTATGATTCTATGAACCTTGAATTATATTTCCATTTCTACTTGTTACAAATGTATTATTAAACTAAGCCTACACACACTTCAAAAACTTTTTGATAGCGCTATGCGCTATTAACTCTTCATCGATTGATCTCCTTTACAGTTCAACTTTGAAGAATGCTCAAATATATGCACATATCGCATAGTTTAATGATACTTTATACTTTCACATGGAATGTAAAACAACAGAGTGGAAAAAAATGAAAATTACGAAAGCCAAAGTGTTTCTGTGTATCTTTTTGTAATTTGTATAATTCGTTCACATAATTCTAGCACTAATTATTAATAAATGCGAAGGTGGATGACTTGACTTGTTCGTAGGAGGAGAACTTTTATTGTTTTATTCATAAAATATTTACTTTCCACTCGGCAGTTTTTTTGGTTCAATTGTTTAGTTCATTTGCATTACATATTTCTCTTTGTCACAGAAAACTTTATAATACAAAGCTAAAAAGAAAGGTGAGGTGAAAGAGGTGGGTTGCATTATATATAGCTTCATGATTTTATGAATGATTCCTCCCCCACTCTGGGCTACAAAACTTTAAATACAAAAGTAACAACAGAATGCGTAAAGAAAGTTATGCATTGAATTTAGAGATATTCAAGCTAATGAAATACGCATGAAAACTCTCGGTGATATTTGGTTTTCTTGTACACATTTATTTGTATTCTGTGTGATTTTGAAAAACTTGAAAATGCTCCAGTTGTAGTCGACTGGAAAGGAGTAAATCATTTACTTTTAAAATGGCTACTTTGTTATTGCTACAGAATACATAATGATACTTTCCTCATCATCATAAACCAATATTTAGAATCGTGGACTTTAAATGAAGCGAGGAAGAAAGATAGCTGCAGGACGAGGGTTCTGTTCTGGCTTTTATGGCATGAAAAAAAATTGTCTCGAAACAACTCACTAAAAGTGAAAAACATCTTGCCTTGCCAGGAGAAAGGAACGAAGGACAAGTCGAAACTATTATAAAACGTACACACAAAAGAGAAACACTGAATACATTTTCTTATGATGACTCCTTTTTAAATCCACCAAAAGTCAGGATGACTCATGAATAAGTTGTGTGTATGGCTGTATTGAAACAGTGTGTTTTGTGTGAGTGGAGGAGTCGAGGAGTGAGGTAAAATATGATGGTATGGTAAGTGGCAAGGCAAATAAATGGTGCTAAGAAGACGGCGACGAAAGTCACAGTGGAGAAGAAGAGTAGCTGGAAGGGTGAATGGTGAAGGAAGGATAGGAAGGAGGATAGAGAGAAAGTTGAAACGTTGAAAGTTGTGAAAATGAAAATATCCAAATTTTATACCCAAAAGCTTCAGGCTCAAGCTCCCATGCCCCTTCATTAGCATTCTATTCATGAATTTAATTCTCTTCCGAGGAGCTCGACAGCTCAACACTATCAACTCTTGAAGTCTGATTCATTCATTAGTTGTGTATTGAATTTCGTAATGGCAGGAAGCTCAAAGTATAGTCAAAGTATAAAACTCTTATAAATATGCCGTTGTGTATCTGTAGCAGAAAAAATGAACTATATTATATGCATATGTTGTACAGTTTTCATTTTCAAAACATTTGAATTCCCGTTTGTGAGACTATAATGATAACAATAACTACAAGACCAACTGAACTTTTGTCATTATATTGCCTTCTCGCTGTACTCGCTCCGTGTATATAAATGACATTTCACTGAATACCAATTCAAAACATGAGAAAGCAAATATCAAACCATTTCAATTTCTCTTCTTGTCATTCTAAATTAGTGTTCTCTGTGTGTGCACATTCAGATTTGTAGCAAAGAGCGAGATATAAAAGGAAAAGGATGCATGTTGCCGTTTTGCTATAAAAAAGAACTGAATATTAGATGGAAAATTGTCCTTTTAATTTAACATGCATTGTAAGCTTTTTACTTAACTAGTGATCATTCTGAGAAAGTAGCTGGAAATCGAAATTGCGAAGGATGAAACAAGTACAGTTGACTGACAATAATTATGTACTGAATTGAATACATCGTTACGAGTACATGGCACGTGGCGATGTTTACAGCTTTGATGTACAGGGAACTAACTACCCACCCATTGACCTTTTTGCACACTTTGACACCAACTATCTGGACTAATAGCAGTTTAATTAAAACTATTCATTCCTACTCTGTATTTTCATAATTATGTATTGTGGATGTGATGAATAGGTTTTAAAAGTTGGTTGAATGACAACTGTAAATCTGACGAATTCCAAACTTCAAGCTTACCTTTAAAGCACGGTCAACTATTTTAAACTGCTGAACCTGGCCTAAATGAGGCAGGTTATTCACAACACGTTCACCAAATTCAATTGTACAATTTCTTGTAAACAACACTACATGAACTTATTTTTCCTTCCTGAGTGCATTAGATATAACTACTATGATAAGTGCAAACACTTTTAAAAACTTGGAACAACAACTGATCACTGATTTGTTGTGAAAAAGTTACACCAACAAAGATCAGATTGATCAGATGTGAATATGACATTTTGCATTGTGTTTTGGTAGGCACTGTCCGGCAGTTCGCTCTCTCTGGCTGAACTCGCGCCGCTTCATACAAGTAGTGTGTACGTCAATGCAGCCTGTTTGGGGCAAATAATTAACATCCTTTGTTGCTTCTTGTGTGTGTGGAGTGGACATGTGCTCATTCAAGCTGACTCTGGGCTGGATGAGCAAGCATTTTCATGGGTTTTGTTCACATGCATTTGTTGTCTATTTTTTCAAAATGTTTTAAAAGTCGATTTATTTATGGCCTTACTTTAATTTAATTTAAACTTACACTTAATTTAAGCCCATTTCCCATTTTAATTTAATGTTTGATGTATTACATGCGTACAATTTCATGTAAAATGTATGGACGATTTTTTATGGACGAAATCGCTCATTGAATAAAAACTTCCGTCTTACTATAAATTTTTTGGTATATATAAAAAGATTTAATTCAGGTTTATAAATCATGTAGTTTTGAAGTAAGTTTGTAGGTATTTTTAATGGTGGATTTTTACCATGCTTGCTTATCTATTGTTGTGTAAAATGCTGGTGGTCGGGAAAATCAGTGGCAGTGGTCTGTATGAAAATGGAAAGCATTTTACTACTCGCTAGACAAGAAAATAAAGAGCACCATTAATATTTACACGTTTATGCATTTACTGTAATGCAAAGCTTGCCAAAAATTAGGAAACGGGATCAGTTAAACCATTTACGCTGGTGCAAAGTGCAATGAAGATACTATTAAAAAGGCCATACCGTCGCATGCTAAAAAGGACCACATACTACAGACATACGTAAAGCTCCAAATTTTGATAATGTTTAGTTTATACCATCGCTTATCAGTGCATCATTTTGCAAGTTTAGTAGCTAGCCTGTTTGTCTGTCTGTCAACATACTCCACAGAAGAAGAAAAATCGCAGTTTCTGGATTAATTGTAATAATGAGTAAAGTAAAAATTTCCCTTAAAAACCTCGAATTAATTTTTCATCATTTATTTTTAAACTTTACATTACTTAAATATAAATTTTCATAACTTTAACTGTTCTGTCTGTTTGCCGCTCAATTCAGATTATCTCAACAACACACGACACATTTACAACCGATTTAGCTTTATTCCTAATTTTTGTGGAGACTTTCTTTTAATATTTTAAAAGGGTTCTTTTAAAATCTAAGATCCATGCATATATTTTATATTATAAGACGATCTTCCACTAACTCTAGATGTGCATGGGTTTTTATCCATGCTTTCCCCAGACATTTATGGATAACTCGCTCAGCCGAACGAAGTATGTAATCATTATCATTTTTTGGTATGAGTGGTCGTAAGCTGGCATATAAAACGGTGTTTTATGACACAAAATCCGCACAATGTCATTATTTTCTTGGCCTGCCCTGTCTCATATTTGTACTTTATTTTTATGAATGGCATGTGAACCTCATTCGTTATTGTGAAAGCAGTTATACTATTTTGCCACACAATAGATTGCTAAATGGCATCTTTCGTGCATGTATCTTTCTTCACGGTTAATAACAATGTGCATTTTTTATTATATGCACGTTTTATATTATATAGCTATGTATATCATTCAAAAAGTAAACTGTATGTGGGAGCAACGGTCGCTAGTAATGCTTACCATAAGCAAAATATAGAATAGGGGATTTGATTTTCTTGTAAATTATCCTGTGGGGATTGGGGTAATGATGATCTCTGGTTTTAAGACGTCCATATGTATATGAATCTAAAAAAATATGCCTACTTTATTGTCCAACTGAAAGGGCGTTTTTTTAGCCATGATAAGCAGGGATTACAGCACTTCCTTTTTCGACATGCCTCTTTTTCCTTCTTTATTGCATCTTTCCGCGTTCACTGCTTTTCCTACACATTATTTTTGTTACTCTGCGGGGCTATATAGAAATGATCCCGTATTCTACACTTTCTTTTCAAGCCTTTTCAATGATGGATGGCAGAAATTTGGATTCTTTGTAGATATAAAAGTGCACACAAGGAAATTTTTTGTGAATCTCGGGACGGAAAACGGGAAGTTGATTAATGGCCCTCTTGGTCCTGTCGTTTTTGTTTACTCGACTTTGAAAATCCTTTGGATTCACTGGCTCAAGTTGAATTTTTCATTCTGTATCAGATCAGCAGGCGTAGATGACTACCATTTGCGGTTTTAATTAACGACCTATTCACTGACGGTTATCAGTATGTTAACGGTAACGGAACTATTATTGTTGTCGTTACACCAAGAGAGATAGGGAGAAAAGCAGCGCAGCATGAAACCAAAAAATGATGGAATTTCAAGAAGAAATATTGGGGTAACAATTTTATTTTACCAGATACTCAACGAACGCACGTGAGTGTAAACCACATAATATTATATTTATGATAAAACAATTCAATGGATGAACAAAAAAGATGCGTGTAACGAAGAGTTAATTAGGAAGATGCAAAAAAGATCTTTGAATTCGTGATGTTATGCTCAAATTGTTTCTTAAAATGCATTTATTGGGCTTCCAATTCCAAATTTCTCTCTCTTTAACGTCACTGCATTTTTTTATTTTCAAAAACTGAATTTCATCATCTAGAGATAATAGGGCGGTCGATAAATAAATGATTGTGATCTGTAAACTTTATTAAATCGAAAATTCTATTGCTCAAAATCTATTTGAAATATAGCTATAATATAAATATATCTTACAAAACCAGTGCGTTATTTGTTTTGATGCTTATAAAATCTGTTCGTTAGAATAACTTGTTACGCAAGCAAAATGCTCCACAAGCTGTACGCAATTCTAAATGAAACTTAAATCTCCAGTTTTCTGGCTGTAATAAGAACATTTATGGGATACGTTGCACTTTTTTGTTGATATAATTCCTTGAAGTGTCTGATCGAACAACAGTTAATTCATGCACAACAGACATAATCATTTGTCCTACTTCAAGCAATCAAAAGGAAAGCGAAACGGTTACGTTAATGTTTGTTTGACAGTTGAATAAAGTATTCCCCGTATTCTCCCTGATGTCTGAATTCTAACAGTCAACCGGAGAAACAAATATCTCAGAAAAACACAAAATAAAAGGACATCCCATTACATACATGATGTTCACTTGCAGCTCTTTAATGTTTTCAACTGTTTCATCCAAAGTAAATTCATATAACGGTCGTCGTATCACAGTTACGCAAGAAGTTCCCAATGCTAGACAGCATAGCATTCATTGAAATCATTGCATTGATAGTTATATAACTTGGGCTCGCTTTCTTTTCGGTCTTTCCCATTTTCTTTGTCGCCACGTTCCATTCCATACCGACTTTATTCTACCCTTCTACCTTTCCACGTACTCTTTTCATAAGCATTTCAACAAAGTGCACAACACAAGCTAATATATATGCTGTCAACTTTCAGTTTACTCTTTTCCTGATCCTGACATGATTTGAATTAAAATTATCTTTGCCCTCGTGTATTCATGAATAAATAGCATATTCTTTTCTTTCAGGAGGGAATAATACATGAGCAGTATAACGACATGTCAAGGAGCAATGAAGTAGAATTCAACGAATACAAAGATTATTGTAAAATGTGACGAGAAACGGGAAAATAAAATGCATAAAAAACTACAACACGACACACGAATCGTGTCATTTTCATTTTCTTGCAGTGCTACGTGCAGTTCTTCTGATATTTTAATATTTTGTCGCGTACGAAAACATCGTACCGTTCTGTCATGTCCCATTCTTTCTTCATGAATGTGCCGTTATTTCTAGACCCAATATTCTGAAGATCGCGTGTGCATGCTATTCTCAACGAATATCAATGAAATGTTGATATAAACTTGGGATTGAACGACATATAACAAGTATAAGTTTTTATATTTACTGTATGAGCGTAAAACTAGAATTGTCCATCTTGAATTAAAGTTCATTTAGCGATGCACATTTTTAAAAGTTAACTTGTCCTTCGACATAATATTCTCCTATAAAACCAGCAAAATCTCAAACGTTCCTTCTACGTTCCTAGTATTGTATAGTTCACTAACTACCAACTAGTACAATCATCTTGAGATACCTACACGTGATATAATTCCAGATGGTGGCATTAATTTTAATAGTGGTGAGTGAATTCAGCAAATATGTGCATCGAGACATCGGCTTTCAAAATTTCAATATTGAAATGTACTTTGACATTTGTATATATGTAGAGTTATGATGAATGAGTAGTTCACCATAAATAATGTTGAATTCATGGAGTAAATCAACTTTTTGTTATAGACTTTATTTCATGTTACTCTAATATTTGTTTTCACGTTTTGCTATACTGTATACTCAAAACAGTTTTATATAGAATACGTTAATAAGCATGAACTACTTAAATACATATATGGTTTTATGTCTATATTTCTTTTATTCACAAACTCACACAACACTGCACACAACTGGGTTGATTAGACGAACATGTGATCGCAGCACAAGATGTTGAATCCAATGTGTCGTTTCATCTAATTAAGCTTAATTACAAATTACGACAGTTCTGGAATGGAAAGAACATTACTAGCAGATGTGTGAGTAGGAGAAAGTTGAAGAGAGAAACGCAGTGATAGAGTTATGCACACTTTCTTTGTTGGACGAACTCCGATGTCACGTTGCGCTGGCTCAGCACTTCAGCACTACTGTATACTATGGAAAACCAATGCATTTCATTATGTTTATCTGTATTAGTTCCTCTTCCAGCAGCACAGTATATAGAATAGATGTGATGATGTATACTTTAGATATAGAAATTCAGGTATATAGATAATATGTAGTTAATGCGCTGTCTTTTACATTCAACTCGTATTTGGACCATGTCGAGATTTGGATTCTTCTGGTACGAGATTTTACCAATCACCGCAACAGTTACATGATTACATACTTAAAATGCATGGTTTCGTAGGGCAGACAAATTAAAATGTCATCTGCTGGGAGTACGAGATGGCCTTGTGCAAATGGAACGTCATTTTATGCTTATTCTTTTGCGTGGGTGGTAAACGCATCCGATGGTCACAGCTTCAAACTACGCACCAAGTCTAAGCAGAAATAACTACGTTTTACTTTTAAAATACAAGCTATATGCTGCAAAAACATCTTTTTTATGCGTCTTTCTAGTGTAGGTTAAGTATTAAAGTAGCATATAGCTTTAAAACAGTAAGGAAAATTTGGGTTTTTAATTTACACATATATCATGCAATTGAGTTTATTTACGCGGTGAAAGTTTGTCGAACACATTAATATGATAATGACAATCCATTGCGAAACGATAGGAAAGTAATTGTACTAGATAGTACACTTGTTTTAGCTTAAAATAAGAGGCGTAAAATTTAGGGCAATGTAACTAATTGTAAATTGAAAGCAACTTTGGTCACGGATTACAGATCCAGTCCTAAAAATTGTTTCGCAGTGCACAAACACACTATACTATACGATACGGATTAAAGTATATTTTTTCGCTCGTTGACATAAAGGACACATCAACCTGACAGTGTTAGGGGGCCTATTATATAATATGATTCATGTGATGTTTAACGCATTATAAATGGAGCATCCTGTACCAACCTCATATATTCTCAAATTCCTCTTTTTCCAAAATGGAACAAGATCAAATGGATAAAGTTCCCTAGTTAATACCACCGAAACAAAATGATATAAATGTGTTCCATGTTGTATCTCTCTGATATATACACACTACACACATTGTGTACAAAAGTAATGATCACATAATATATGAAATGCAGAATACATTTTATCTTATCTTTTTTCTCCCATTCCGATTCTTACAGAGGATAGTAGGCAGTAGGCAGGGTGGGTGCAGAGTGCAGAGAGAGAGACGGTCGAGTGTGCCGTCCAATGTACACAAGCATTCGCTTACTGGTTCTGTCTCATAAATAATTCAGAAGAAGCAGAGTAACCTAATTTTCTGCTGTCTCGCGTCTTCCTTTCCCCATTATCCACTCCGTAATAGCCACTTCCATCCTCACACACAACAGGGAAAAGAGACAGGCTCACACATACACGCAACTTCTGTGTAGTCAATATACATGCTTTTCTCATGCTTATCTCACAATATCCGCTGAAGAAGCTATTGCGGTATAAGCACGTATCAGCATTTTGTAAACCTGGTTTGGTTTGTCTTGTGAGTGAAGTTACGTTACAAGCAGTAGCTTAAGAAAAAGTTGTTGTGTTGTCAGAAGAAAGTCGTGAAGAACTGGAAAAGGAGAAAATGTCGTAATAATGTGCATTTCGTTCTTCTTATCCCATGCATACAATCTCATACATATTATTATATTTTTTAGCAAACTTGTTTTCTATTTTTTTGTTGCATCGCATCGCCTTTTTTTCTCACGCTTCAACTTTCAAACGGAGATTTGCTAGCTCATCCTTTTTTTCGCTATCCACTTCACTGTAGCTGCTCTCACTCAGCTCAGCAGCGCTCTGTTGTGTTGCTTTTAGACTTTTCATCATAATATTACCTAGTCGTCTCACTCGGCTACTTACAAAAAAATATTCAGTTGCTAATGTCAACTCATCATCATCTCGTCTTCTATTCACCGAAGTCCCACTTATTTTGTTGGTGGTGAGAGTATGTAAAAAAACTGGAGAAGGGGGCTGTTACCATAGCTGTTGTTAAAAATAGATATTACTCACGCTCCTTTGCTTTTTCTTCACAATTTAAGCTTGTTAGGGAAAAGAAGTATGTGAGATGGTGATGGTTGCTTCACTTTCTTTAGGTGCTTTAGGCTGGCATAAGCCAAGTCATTTTCATATATTATATTGCTTCACACTTTCTTCTCATAGCTATCGCTGCATTGATGGAACGCTAAAAAAGTGAGAATTGAGTCAAGTCAAGTCAAGTGTAATAGCGGTTGGACTGGTACAGTTGTAGGTTGTAGTATATGAGTTGACTAGTGGTGAGTTGAAAACATGAGAAATTTTGAAACAACTTGTCAGGAACGACATGGAACTTGAAACTGGATAACTGGAATTCACAAAGTCGCTATGAAGCATTTCCAAAATTGACTTATTCAAGGAAATAGAATTTTGAGCAATTTTTATCTTATAAAAGGGAACCCCAGTTCTTTAAATATGCGAAACAAAAATCAAGTTTGCTTTCATTGGTTCCGACGTGTTCATAAAAATGTCACAAATGCTTGAAATGCCCACTTATACATTCTTATGCATATAAAATCATCCATTTCTTTAACGCAATGGCTTTCCACCGCACTGCCATCGTTTCTCACTCTCCCATGCCAGTAACCTATTACATTGGTAAAGTACGTATATATTAGATTATGAGCTAACAGCTTGACGTACATGTAACGATGGACTTAAGTCCCACTACAATGCTTTAAACTTCATCTATCCAAGTCTGTAGAAGAATCCAAAATATCATTTTTATCATATTTGGCCGAATAAATTTTCAATTCGATTTGCAAAGTTGCATAGCATCTCATCAAATGATAATTCAAAATGAAGTTATGAGTATACTTAATATTTACTGCAATTAGTTCTACATAATAGTTTTGATGATCAATTATGTATATTATTATTGATATCTAACAAACGAAACTTTTGTGAGAAGAATTTCAATGCAAAGATTAAATGGTAAAAATGTTGATAAATTGAAATTGCTCCCTCTTTAAAAATGAGTAGCCAGTACCTTACTGGTAGCCTAATGAGTAGCCTTTTTATACTGAGCTTGAGCTGTTTGTGTTACTTTGGTTACATTTGGTGGTGTGAATTACAACAGCATACATATTATTGTGGCTATTCTTGTCAAGATGATGCAATTGTTACAACTACGTAATGTGCAGTACTCTATCCTTTTGTGTTAACACTAACACACCGAACACTGTTCCTGTTTTCAATTTTGTTGCCATTCTTTTTCTTGGAATGTATTTTACATTTAGTATTTCGAGTGCGGCCGCGCCTTTATTCATTCAAAAATTTATTGCACTAAATTCTTTGTAAACTAAAATTGGAAGGCTATTCTCACCATATACACAAGCTTGCACAACCATTATGTACTTTCACTTTCTCCAGCCACATCTTACTCACTTTTGTACAATCTCAGCCAAGCAATAGAACATTGAGCAAACTTTTTATGATTATCACATTCGCTCGCGCACACACACATACTTTTCTTTTAAAACGTTCTTTTCTATTTCATTGCTTGTGCATATCCTCAGAAACTATTATTTCCTCTTTGTAAAGAAAAAGACCATTGAACAACCGAACACTTGATATCCATGTGTCCATATTTTATACCTAAAATAGTGAAAGTGAATTTAAGAGTCTCTTGCTGAATTTCCTTCTATTTTCTCTTCTATTGTCATGAAAAGAGGAATCATGAATCACCAGTTTAAATGGCACTGAGAATATCGGAAATGGAGCAGATGAGAGTTCTGTGCAACCACAAAATCATTGATATATAGACATATAATTTCTAAAGAGTTCTTCTCTAAATAACCATTTCTCCGCTTCGGTTTTCTTTTCTTCTTCCTCCACTTCCTGTATAAGTATATATGTGTATACAAGTAACCTGCATATATGCATCTTGTTCGAAATCGTTTTCCAGAAATACCCGACCAATTTAGCAAAGATATTATTGAAATACGTGGTTGTGTTCAAGTTCATGATAACGAAGTGCTGGTTTCAAGAATAGAAGAGTTACATTGCACAAAATACGATAACTACTCAAATGTCATATTACTATTGTTCACGTGAATCTTTTCACGAAAGAAATAGAAAAAACTTTTGGCAACAATACTAACGCTTTAGGCTATACATGTCATTCATGAGTGTAATTTATGTTTTATCAGCAATTGTAGATGGAGCTAAAATTACGATAATCACTTGACAGTTATTATAAAAAAGATTGCATTCAAATGGAAGGATGATTTTACTCTTCCATGCCATAAATCACCAAACCATAGATGAATAGAAGAAGATTGCTTAAAACGGAATTAGAAGATGGAATGGAAATACTTGGATTTGACTGAAGATTGTTTGTACCACTAACTCTGTACTATATAACCTTAGAGATGTCAAACTACCAACTGCGAACTATTCGAATAGCTTGTCCACTCAAATAATTTGCCTGTTATATTTTTTTGAAAGCGTTACAAACAACTTGAAATTACATTGCTATTGAAACATAGTACAGAGTTGGTTGGCAAGTTTATCTTCATTTTATAACACGGGGGTATACACAGGTTTCCTCTCTCCTTATAGACTTGGAAATTTGTTTTTTATCTCTATTTTGCTTAACTCCATATAGTTGGTGGGGGACAGAAACACAGCTGATCAACCAATCCTGTGCTAGGAGCATGGAGTTTTTAAACATAAACGAGTAGACTCGACTCCAGTTCCTAGTTTCCTGATTGGTTGTTCGGCGTCGTTGTTTTTATCCCACCAACTACACTGGGTTAAGCGATCTTCTCAGAGTACATTCATTCATTCATCTATGTCACCAAACGAAAGAAGGAAACTAAATTCACAATTATTTTTTATTCCTCTAAAATATGTACCTGTAACAATTTTTTGATTACTTTTTTTCCATGAATTTCTGAAATTAGACTTGGTTATAATCGGGGTTTTCTCGATTTTCCTACTCTCATGTTCGTTAACTTGTATCACCGAAGATATAAATTTTCTAGTTCATTGTTTTAGTGATATCTCCCATTTCAGGTGTTACACCCAGATTTTTTTGTTTATAAGTTGCAGCAACAAAAATGTAAATTGCTAAATTCATTTGCAGCGTAGCAAAGCTAAATTCTAAATCAATAATATATTTTTTTAGCATGAGAAATAAGATTTGATCTTTTGTTTTTATTATTTTCCTATTCTTCCGTTTGCCATATTTTTTATATTACAATTCACCAAAATTTCAGTTTTGCAATTGACATTCTCTGCTCTGAGACATCACAATATCAAACTCAAACATACATTGCACAAAGGAAAGAAATGAAGGAATACTCAGAATTCGTACCAATGACGATATACCAAATAGTTTCTTACCCTCAATTTACAATTCATGAATGCAGATAAAACCGTTTTTTGCAGAAGCCTTCTTGTCACTTGACATGATTGTGACGCTTTCTTTGAAGAGAAAATGTCCTATTCTTATTTTGGAAAGAGTTTTTTTGTCAACACTGTTTTTTCAAGTTGACAAGTGACGGCCATTCTGCAGATCACTTTGATTTAGTTCGTAGAACATATTTTATATAAGAGAAAGTTTACAAATATAGAACACCGAATATAGCTTAAAAGGCAACTCTTATCGCAGACAACTTGAAAATCGTGTGAAAGTATAAAATATATATGACAAGCTGACGTCACCCATGTATTCTTTCATCTCTCATCTCTAAGTGTTAGTATTTGTGCCTGTTGTGCTTCATACATATCTATACGACGAAAGCCTTGTGGCCGCTGAATGCTACATTACATTCCACATGACAGAAATTCGCACCAAGTATTCAAAGACATGACAATTCCACTTTACAATTTTCTTTCCTCCGTCTCATCCCTCCCTGTTGCTCTGAAAAAAGTACTTTGAATTTTGTCCCTCTTCAGTTGTAATATAATGCAAACTAAACATACAAGAACGTTGTACGAGACCAATATTGTGCACGCATAATATTTAAAAAAAGAAAGTGCTGAATGCTGAACACTTTTCTTCTGTATATGCAATGGGAACATTTGCAGTGTGAAAGGAAACTTGAAAATATTTTTCTTGTGCGTAAATTTTTCTAATTCCCACATGGCCCCTACCCTTTTAGCAAATTGGGTTTACGAAAAAATATTATGTAGTCTCCTGCTAAAATTACAAAACCTTATTTCTTATTTGGCAAACACACGTGTCAGTTTGGCACCTTGGCGAGATAAAAATGCAAAAAACGATTTGTGACGAAATATGTGATTGGAAACTACCAAGGCTAAAAACTTAATTTATCAATAGTATTAACGTTAACTCAGGTCTCCAAGCCGGCTCACAGAATGTGGGCGTGTCGAAAGAACTCAATAGTCTCCAGTATGAAAATTAAAAACGAAAAACGTTATCATCGATTAAAGTTTTGTAACTCCATCGTAAAACGATTATATAGAATTCCTATTATAAATATCTATTATGAAAAACTGCCCACGTCTGGTTTTCAAAAAGGGGGGTGCACTTTAGTTACGGAACTAATTTCCCAGTTTTATTATTTATTGCTCAATTAAATTCTGAAAAACTGTTTGTTTTAGGCCTAAAATTTCCATTCAAGTTGTCAACAATCTAATTGTGATTTTAAAAAATCCGTTTCGTAACCGAGCACCTATCTAGAACTTCAATAGAAGAGGAAGAAATAAGAACGTTATTTTATGTAAACGAATTACTTCAAAATATTACACGACTATATATTTTTTAATTTTCCAACTAAATCATGAAGTGAGCTATGGATAAAGTATGTTTTAGAAATATTCGAAGAAGCTGTAGAGCTTTCAGAATTGTTGGAGCTAGCACAATAATAGGATAAAGACTAACAACCAACAACAGATCTTAAAATGCTATCAGAAGGTGCCTTGCGTTTTTACATCTTTGTTAATCAATACGCAACAAGATTTTATATAGTACCACATCGTTTTTACAATCATCGATTGACATCCTACACAGACAGCAAATATTTACGACGAGTTTACTTCAATAATTGCTTGTCTATCGCCTACACATTTTTTGTTGTAACACAATATTTCATGGCTACTGAATTGTTAGTAACATATAAGCATCTTATGATAAATGCCTTAAACCTTGGACTTGCATTTAATCTTCTCATAAGCTTACTCATTTTTCAAAATATTTTTGTCAGCGAGGAAACTTTGGAAGTGTGGAATTGCGCATATGTGTTTCTCCGAAAATTTGAAGGTAAGTTTAATTTGAGTAATTCCATTTATGCAATTAAATTCGTTGAATTCCATATCGCCTTATTTTTTTAAACTTGTTTCAGCTATGTTCAAACAGGAAGCTAAACAAATTCCTGATATTTTGCTGCATCTTGTAATGCTCGGAACAGGTTGCTTTCCATTACTTGCTACATTAGCAACATTGGTCTGCTGTTTCGTTCCTTACCTAGCACCATACATTACTTCAATCATATATGTCTACCGTTTGACCTTTTGGAAATGGTTTCCATTTCTGATGATCCTTCAGTTTTATATTTTTTTCAACAACGCTATTCTTATAGCAGAATTTTTGACAAGGGTCTATGTATTTGCGCAATCAACTGATATCCTCGTAAAGGAGCTCAGACCTGGAATCCACTCAAGCCTTACTAAGAAAACATTGCGTACAGAAACTAACGTACATCAGATTTTCTTATGTTTTAAGTATTTGGCTCAAAGGATTAACTGGACTTTCGGTAGATTCTTAATACCAGCTCATCTATTAATATTAATTTGTCTTGCTATGTACGCCAATTGTGCGATAGTTTTCTATGCTTCCCCATCCATGCTAATAGTATTAATGAGAAAAACAAGTATGGGGTCGTACTCTTTAATCATTTGCATCTACATTTTGGTTTTTGGCCAGATCGCTGACAAATTTTCTAAACGCTTTTTGAAACTTCTAAAACAATGGGGAAACGAATCAAAGCGATTATACTATAAGAAAGCCTTCAAAGCAATACCTCCTTTGTATCTTAAAATAGGAGATTTTGCTTACATGACCAGATTTACTTCAATGAGAATTCTCATAAATACAATCAAATATACAGGGATGCTTTTAATACAGGTAATGAGAAGCAAAGGTTTACACACGGATTCTTGAGAAAACATTGAGGCTAATGTAGTGATAAATATTAAATATCAATATTTGTCTGATGACAAGTCATACTGATGATGTAGAACGAATTATGTTTGTTGATTACAATTAGATGTGTGATAATTTGTAATGATGAAGTAGTCTCTTAAAAGTACATAAAGCGAAAACAATACAGAATAAAATAACCTTTTTATTTTCTAAATACATACAGGTACATACTTATTGTACATAAATCTTGCAGAAATTAATATAAAGAGATAAAATACCCAATACGTCAATAGCCAACGTTACATAGTCAATACAATCGTTTAAATTTACTGTAATATTCATGAGTAAACTAGTCAAAGTCTTATCTTGAATCAGAGAAATACATTGTTAGATTCATTTGTAAACTTAATAAAATAAATTGACAAATTAAAGATTAACATGTATTGTTACTGTAGACTCCGAGCTTGCAAGCTTGGCGCTTGGTTCTTCGTCATTCGGCTTTAAAAAATCATCCAGCGGTTTCCCCGTCATCTCTCGCAAGTTGAAAGCACCAAATATTGTGGCCAGACTAAGTAATCCAAACGTTATATACTGGGCTGAATTTACAACTAAAATGTTCCAAAAACAAGTTTTTATCAAGACTGGGGAAATATGATATACTCCAAATAAAACAAATAAATTGGAAAAAAGTGTAGAGAAAGTGGGAATTTAAAGGGTAAAATGTTTATTTTCAAAGGATATGGGAAAAAATTAATCAAGGTAATGGTTATAAACTGTTATACATATACTTCTTGAAAATGTATCAATTTACTTGTTGATATAAAGACAAATTGAGGGGCCAGAATTCCTCCAATATTGCCGAACAGTGCACATATCCCCATACACCCAACCCTGACAATGGTTGGAAATGATTCTGCTGTAAAACATGACAGGACGGCAAATCCAGCTGCTACAAATAGCCTCACCGATAAGCACAAAAAGAGTATTAAGTTGGGATGTTTTTGCGAAAGATTTGTTTCATCGATCGCTATCAGTGTCATTAAGAGACAAAAGGAAACTGTAGCGAAGCCGATGATTGTTGTCCTCCGTCCCAGTCTACAGCGATGTCAATCAACAACAAAATAGAGCAAACAATACATGTATTAATACGTCAACTATGGTTTGTATACTGTATACTAAATCTGTCTATATACTACAACGTGACTGCTGTACAAAATTAATGACTTTGTTTTCCACCCAAGCTTGAATGAGTGAAAGCACGTATTGCAGAAACAGCATGTACACATCTCATGGTCCTTTTATTATTATTTTTAGATATAGCAAAAAAACATTTATAGGTACAAAATGCCTTTTGCTTACTCAAGTGAAAGTTATATCGAGCTATTTACCGTTTCAATTGATACATTACCTGTTGTTAAATAAAAGACCAATAAAAGATCCAGGCATTCCCACGATCCCCATGTACAGCACGTTGAGATAAGGATCACCTGTGAGGTTCTTCATATTGAAACTAATGCCATAATAAATTAGTTGAGAGGCAAACCAGGAAAACATTAAAACAAGCATCTGAAATCGATACTCACGATAATGAAATATTTTAAATGAACTAAATAAAATTGAATGTGAGCTGCAAAAGGTATTTTTATTTTTAGTTGTGGTCAAAGATGCTAAGCTATCAATTCGTTCTAAACTTTCCCCATTCGCATTATTCCCGAGTAAAATCTCTTTCTGTAAAACTTTTACATCCGACGGATTCACGTTTGGTTTGCCATTCCATCTAGCGATTTGGTCAAAAACTTGCATAGCTTCTTCAGTTTTTCCGTGACAAAGAAGCCATCGAGGGCTCTCTGGCATCCAACTAAACAATAGTCAATTCATCCACCGTATTTTGTCATCATGCCATGAAATACAATCTGGGTATTTCACGAGTAATTTAAAATGAATTTAATCATCTTACGGATAAGTTACAAGTATGAGAATTGCTGGAACGGGAGTGACCCAGAGAACTTGACGCCAGCCAGGTAAAAGGTATCCAAACAACGCGAGAAGCATTTCTCCCAGTGACCATAAGCTTACACATCCGCATACAGTTCTGTAATTTGGGGTTAAGAACTCCATCAAATAGTTCAAATACACAACATAGCACCCTAAAATTAAAATACGTAAATTTTTAGCTCTTCTTCTTTTTTGATCAATTTCTTAAAATAAAACTGAATAAACCTCCAACACTGAATCCTGTCATGAATCGAAACACGCAAAATGAGTATGGATCAGGGGCCAGCCCTGACGCTGCTCCAAAGACTCCCATTGTGAAACATAAGCCAAAATGAGCCTTTTTCCGGCCATATCTGTAATGTAAGTGGTTTGTCAATAAAATATTCTAGTATTCTTAAATGTTAAAGCATTTGTGTAATAATCATCTCAATTCAATCACTTTTGTGTCATATTTCTCGGAATGGTGTTTCATCAAAAAAATATGAAAAGCTGCATTACATATAAGTATATAGTATGTATAAATGACGGTTAGCACAAACCGTTCAGCAAATTGACCTGCCATCATTGATCCAAATAGTGCACCACACATTTGCAAGCTTGTAAATAGATCAGAAAGCCATGCTTTGTCGCCAGTCAAATCCCACTGAAATTAGCGAGCAAATTTTATTAAACTGGCTGGTGATTTTTTAAATGACAGTAAAAATTTCGATTGATTAGGAAGGAACGTCGTACTTCTAGAACCACTGTTTTCATTGACCCGGGGTAAGATGAAGTACCATGAGATTCAGATAAAGTGTCATTGTTACCATGGACAATTTGGCTTGAACCAATAAGCACAGGGGAAAGTGATATCATAGCTGCTGAAATTTCCGGTGAAATAGTTACCACAGCAGCCCACAGTTGAAACCAGGAAAACCCACCTTCACATAAAAAATTGTTTTAAAAGATCGAAATCAAAATAATAAAACAGCCGATGCTATTTCTATTTTACCTAATTTTTCGAGCATTTCCTCAACAGTTTTGACGCTATTGACAGGTTTCTCTTCCGGAAACGTTTCGAGCTTTTCATTTGAATTTTTTACGGAAGTCATTTTGTACTTCCACTTGAATAACAACTTATAAACTTCACGAAAGGAGTATGTGTTATTTACTTGACTTTGAGGGACAACTGTAGTTTTCAGTACTAAACTGCACAAATATTTCTAATTAATGCTTGCAATTGCAATAACTACACTTCGAACTGAAGATGGAACACTTATTTCTAATAACATCGAAATTTTCAGCCTCGAGTGTCATATTGCCCCAAAGTTAACCAAATCAGTTTCTTAAACAATCACAATACGTTCAATCCCTACTTCGAGCGCTATATCACAAAACTATGAACGCGTATTGCATAAGCGGTTCAATTAAATCTCTCGAATTTTGTCCAGAACCTAGGACAAGAAATAAGGGTATTGGGGTACATGGCACATTGGTTAAGGTGAAACTATTGTTCCATTATTAATGTGTAGCTAGTTCGTTCGTACTATTAATGTTGCAGTTCCACTG
>JAQFXM010002103.1:0-26848 GCA_034693345.1 Entomobrya multifasciata
GGGGCTTTGAGTAAGCTACGTCCGGCAAAATTGGCCATTTTTAGGGGTATCCCAGATTAGCCACCACAGTCCACCTGCGAGAGTTCTGAATGGTTTTTTGGAGTGGACACGGGCCCCATACATCACACACAAAAAATCAAAGAAATCCGTGAGATGACGATTTTCAGTGGCTGGTCATCAAAAAAGATACTCATTGTACCATGTTGATTGCGAATACTTGGTGGCACTCCACAGTTTCCGCAATTTTCATTAAAATGATCTAGTAAGGCGAGCCAAAAGAGTGCCGATGATGCCGGCAGCAGTGAAGCTACTTTGGCTTGGGTTGCCGTTGCCATGCTATGATCACGCGATACAACATGTT
The DNA here is from genome assembly GCA_034693345.1 of Entomobrya multifasciata. Taxonomy (NCBI): domain Eukaryota; kingdom Metazoa; phylum Arthropoda; class Collembola; order Entomobryomorpha; family Entomobryidae; genus Entomobrya; species Entomobrya multifasciata. The sequence continues at coordinate 362 of JAQFXM010002103.1, forward strand.
ACGCATTGATAAATAGATGAATCAGAGAAGAAGAAGCCTCAACCTCACAATTTGAAGAAAAAATGCAATAAAGCATTGCGGAGAAAATATCACTTTCTCAGAAACCGTTTTTTTACAGAAGATGCACGTACGTATGTTACGGTAAATTAAAACGTTTCGAGTTAATTAGTACTGCTTTTTATGTAATGCACAGATAATTTACCATTTTATTCATTAACAAGTAACGACCATGTGGCATGGAATAAATATGTGGGGTAAAAAGTTACATTGAATGGATTTATTTTTACTAGTGGGGGAGCTGTTTTTTTCTGTTGTCTAAAAGCTAAATGAAAATATTTGTTTTTCTATAAATTATAGCTTAACGCACGTTTCCAAGTATACCGCTTCTTAGGTTTTTTAGTATTCTTAAATTTGAATGGGGTAGACAATGTGGCAGATTTTTTTGTCGTGATATTTTATTTTGATTGTTATGCATCTTTTAAGAGCGTTGGAGAGAGAAGAGCGTGTAAAATTTGAAATGAAGAATGAGGAAGGAAATAGCACTTGCATTTGGTCATAAGCAATTAGTTGGCTGCGGATGCATACAAATGTAATACCGAGTCTTTTAAGAAAATCATTTGATGTATTGCGTTGCGATTGCCAGTAATAATATAGATTGGAGAAGTGTACTAAAAAGTTTTTATGACTTATTTTTTTTTACAAAAACATGGATTTTATAGGCACAATCGTAATGAATGACGTAGGGGAAACCGGAATCATTATCGCAAAGGCAGACTTTTTTCTAGCTTGTTAGCTTTGGGCATTGTGCAGATTTGGAAAATGTTTGTAGAAATTATGTTTCGCTAAAATTACATCTCCTTTCCAGAAAGACTTGGAATTGTAAATTTTATCAGCTTCTATTTTGCCTGTTTCGTATTTTTTATGTTGGCATAATCCATTTCCGGTAATAATCATATAGTTTCCTTCCGTTCAACTTCAGAGAACTAACCTCTCTTTTAAGAAGTTCACAATCGACCAACTGAACAGCTAAAAGCCATTTTTTCCAAATGTTATCAATTTAGAGCACGCAGAATCAGTCAACTACCCGGCTTCAATGCGCAAATTATAATTTGCAGTTATTTTTAATCACGGTAATAGAACAAACGAAATATTAACATACTTTTCTTTTTGCTTACCAGCCGGCATGTTATTATCATAGCATTGTTTTGTTGTTTAATGTAGATTCATATGAATATTTTATGAGAGTCTATCACTGAAACCGTGATAGCAGTAGTATTAGCCAAGAAAATAACTTACAAAACAACAAACACATTTTTATATCTTCAAATGACTACGAAAGGCTTCCCATAGTCGTCCTTCGTAAAGATATTAATAAAATTCTGGGCGTCTAGTCTTATGTACTACAAATGTAATACAAATATAGTACACAAAAAGGACAAACTATTCTGCGAAAAAGTATTCCGACCAAGCTCTGCGGGTAATCCATTTATTTAAAAGGATTAGGGGAGAATTTTCGAGAGAAGTCCCAGTTCCAATATCTACAATCTACACGCCATACTGACACATCAAATAATCTTTGTTGGCAATACATTTTCAATACGGTTCATGCCCTTCTTCCATGTCGCATGGTATATAATGTTTCATGGAAAATAATTTCAGGAGGACATAAAATTACACGAGCTCATAACATAGAAACTTGAAAGCATAGTAAATACACAAACACAATGAAAACCAGGTCATAAAGGATTTTTTGTCGGGAAGGGATACCCAAACACCATTTCTTGGTAATTTCATAATGTTTCATCCAAACAATAAATAAATCAAGTTGGCTACTGAATTCCAGAGTAAATATATTTCATTCACGAAAATCTAGCTTGTTTACTTTAATTAATTCTTTCCATAAATGGAAAGTAAAAATTTAATTATGCTAACAACAGTGCTGAGAGATACCCAAGGAAAATTTCAAATAAATTCAAGTATTACACGTAAGCCATTTAATTCTGCTACCGCAACATCGATACCTAAACAATGACATCTTTAATCTGAAAGTATTCTTGTTTTTTTGCCCAGTACAACAAGTAAACACTGTCAAAATCGGATGATTCATGATAACACCTATAAACACAAAGTTAGCATCACAGAGGAAACTCAAAACGACAATGCAATGTAAACGAGAGAGGATCTTCTTCTTTAGTATCAAGTTACCCATGTACGTACGTAGTTCCGTATATGGAGCATCCCATCATAACAAAAAGAACAAGATTTTTTTGCATGTAAATAAATTTTACACGAGAGCATGCATATCTTCATCTTCACAGACAATAGCAAAAAAATATATGAACACACATTGTAGTAACAGCGACAGTGACAATAACCGCATAACTGGCTACTCTGGTGAACATAGCCAACTTGATTTTTTTAAACATGGTCCAAAGTTGCTGACGTGAATACACAATCAAGTATCACCAAAATTCTCTCATGTTCCCTTCAAAATAGAAACTACTGTGGGCTGAAAGTTTCATTGCTAAAAACTTAAACTATTTTCGGAAAAACATGGACACAGCTAATTTAAATTCAGTAATTAAAAAGCATTTCATTTTTACTCAATGTTCACTTTGCTCGTAAACGCTCCATTACAAAAGCCAAATTACCTATTTTCCATTAACCATCCAACTTCACTATGCAATCTTTACTTTATTTACGTGATTAGGTTTACTTTTTGGTGTGCTTATTTACTAACCATTTATTATAAACACTGTTTATGTTCACTCCTTCTTCCCAAAAATGTGCGTTTAAGTAAACATGACATTTTCCAATGACCTTGTAACGAAAAAACATCCACTGGCTTTGTAAGAACATAGGTACATAATAATATTCAGAAGAGTAGATAAAACCTGCATCTTTTTGCTATATTTCTGAATACTAATTTGAATAATATGATCTACAACAACAGATTAAGCAGTAGGATGTATTAATAAACTCCCTTCAGGACGACTCCATATTTGTCACAGAAAAGAAAATTAGGAATTCATCAGCAAGATGAGCATATTACTTACACGTTATATTATTGCCAACTTGCCGTTGACTACAAGAAGGGGCCAGAGGATGCAATAAATTTATTTTGTACTCAGGCGAAACTAAAACGCAATTGCGAAAATTGACGCCAACGTCAACGTGAGCCTTTTTTATTTAGGGTGAGCAAGTCTTTTTTAGAGTTTATCGTTTTTTCATGTAAGTTTACAAAGTATTCATATATATTGCAATCATAATCATATTCTATTTATTATAATTTTTTTTGCAAATTGTAAGAAGATCAATAATGTAGCCTCTGTAATAACTAGTAACACATGCCAAGCCACCAGGGATAAATGGGCTGGGATTGTGTAGAATATAAACAGTTTTCGTAAAGTAGAAGATCATTAGAAAAATTTTCTTTTCTGTCATGATGATCATGATGCATCCATCTATCTTTTCCTCTTATCTTTTGTGTATTTACAAAACACCCACTTATGGCCTTGCGTTTATATCACAAACACAACCATGTGACAAGGAAACAAATCGATATGAGAAGGATCATAAAACTAACTTGATCATCGCATCAAAAAAGTCTCTTTTTTCTCAATAAGCTTATCATATGATCATTTACACTGTTATATTCATAATTTACACATTTACACATGTCCAAATACCGATGCAAAATAGGTATGCGTACAAAATAAGTAGAGAATTATCTCCTGTTTTTAGTACTGCAACGTGACGAACGAGAGACAACAACCAAACCTTATATTCAGATCAGATCAGATCAAGTGCATCTTTTTACAGTTCTTCTGAAAGTAATATTTTTGCACACAAATCTGAATTTGCCCTAAATTTTTGCAAATTTTTCAGCCACTTTGGTGGACATGACAGGTCGAAACTAGGTTTTTGTAATAATTTCTTATTGAGCAACAAAAGCGCATAGCGCATTCCCAAAAGTACTTATTACCCAGTAGCAACTTTAATATATGCTTGTCATATGCACACTTCTGCAATGCACATTTAGACAACCTGAATAAAAAAATCAGCAGCGGACTGAGCGGACGCCTTTTCTTGCAGCTTATCATCATCAATGAAAAATTACTATTATAATCACAGCAACGACGACGGTGGTAAGGTGGGTATCTTTAAGTTGAGCATCATCAATTTTTATGACTTTTGAACTATATGAGCTATTCTTACAAAAAAATAATCAACATGTTTGCTCATTTGTATTATTATTTGTTCAAGAGTTTTTAAAGAGATCTTTTTCAGAGAATCAGGTTTCGTTTTTTATTTATTAAGAAGCTTGTTAACAGTAAGTTTTTTTGGGTAGTTGTCCATCCGTCAAAAAATAAGAAGTAACGATGTGATTACGATACAAGCATCATGATCTTGATTACTGACCTTTCAATAAAATGCTGCCTATAACTATCATGTGTAGTGTAGAGCAACCGTGCAGGCCAGAAAATGACACAATGTACATGGTTATCAAAGATGATGATGATGGGAACTACCCAGTCAAAGGTGAGGAGTTTTTCGATTGAACATTGAACAACAAGCGTGTTAGAAAATAGACATGCTCGTTGAACTGTAATTTTTACGATTTTAGTCTGTATTTCAACTTTTGACATTTGTTCAGTCAGTAAAATAGAATATTGCAGTGCAGTAGGTTATTTTGTTGATTTTTGCCTTCAATTTATCTTCTTTTATTATTGTAATTGCGTGTCCATGCTTGTTTTATTAACAAAGGAGCCGGTAAGAAGAAGAAAAAATCAGCCAGGTGATCGTAAAATAAGAAAATGATCTCTTGTAAACTTTTGTGTGCGTCTACAAATTTGAAAAGCCGGTTTCCTTCTCCTCTCTTTGCACTTTTGTATTTAATAAATGTTCATTGAACAAAAAAAACCAATACTTATTTTATATTGTTTGTTCGAATTTGTAAATGTGTCCATTTCAGATTTCTCTCTTCCCTCAAATTTTTATTTTCTTTTAACTTCTGTAATGCCCTATTGTTAAAATTGTGAAACCAAATTACAAGTATTTAGTCAATAATTAAAATATCACAAGGAAATGCTATATTTTTCAGATTTCTTAGGTCTAAGATCAAAATGCAAAGGGTCATGTCATGTCACGAAGATGGGTTAAAAAGGGTGTCAGCTATAAAAGCAGAAGATACAGTACGCAGTGGGAGCTTTTTACCAAATTTACTATTAGAAATCTGTCGATGGTCTAAATTTCAAAATAATAAATTTCAAAAGCAATTAAATTAGCTTTCTCAATAGTTTTTATGTTTTTGAGAAATTTGTCATTATCACTTTTAAATAATTTAAAATCAAAATTTCCTACGTGACTAGAAAAGTTACCTAAATAAGAATAAACTTTTTAAAATGCAGTCATGAAAATCAGATGCATATATGAATGTACGTGTACACCTTTTTATAGCATACATGATATAATTTATCTTTTCGAATAAATTATGCAAGTAATTTTTACCAATTTCTTGAACAGACCCAACTACGATCTTGGTTATTAGACCGATCAAATGAGAGTATAAGATTCGATACTGCTGTTCTTCGTAAATTTTTCGTAATTAGCTTAAAACTTAAACTTGTTTGATTCGATTTTTTTTACAGAAAATCAATAAATTATTTTTGCATTGTTTACAACTAACAAAGCACATGACTAAAAGTATTAGCTTGAGCTTATAAACAGTTGAAAAACTCTTCATTATGATGCGAAAAGCATGCAATTTCACTTTTCCTACCTAATTTCAATTTTCTGCACTACACTGCGAAAATTTTTACTTTTTTATTTCTTAAGACTAAAGAGATAAATAACTGTAAGTACTAACCAATGGATTGATTATTTCGCACGCTGATTTCCTTTTAATGTGCCATCCTATTATTATCATCTTGACCATTCATAACATTAACAAACTTAAGTCTCTACAACAATACCTTTTTTATTTCGCACACACCACACAAGAAAGTTTCAGACAGGGAGGCAGGTGGACGTAGACATATTTTTTATAATGAGCTTGTTTTGATAAAGAAAAGACAATAGGAAAAATGAGACAACGTATAAGACAGTTAGACAGTTTGAGATAAAAACTTTTAGATAGCAAATTTGTTTTACAAAAAAGGTGGACTATTTGCTCGTTTCGAAGGTTCTCTAAAGAAAAATTCATTCCGAGTTCCTTATTGTGGTCAAGTTTGCTTGCATAAACAAATCAAAACTGTCTGTCGATGCAGTAGCCAAGAACATAATTTCATTTAAAGTACCATGAAACTTGTATAAATATCTCGCACAAAAGACAATACAGGGAGTATTTTTTTAATGAACACTGTAAACAAACTTTGTACCTCATGTGTGGTTTGTTGATACTGCCATGATTTTGCAACCTGCAACATTATTATGCATTATTTATTTTGAAATACTACTAAATATCTTCGAAATCTTTCCCAGTATATATATCAGCCACAATGTTTTTGAAATATGCATACATCTTGTCGTGGTTTCCCTTTCTCTTTTTTATTATGGACAGTATGAGAACAACGCTTTGTATGTGATTACCATCGTCATCACTAAATATCATCGTGAGCTTGATAGTCATCATCACAATTATCATGATCAGAATAAACTGTCAGTCAAGGAAAAGCTTTGAGCATAATGAAAACGGTCAACTGGAGACTTGGTTCACATATCCCTCGGGTCTCTATTTTTTCACCTTCCGGTCAACAATATTAACAAAAGACATGCAAGGCATAAAGCTCATAGCTTTTTCTTGCTTTTCAGTATAAAACAGCTAATTACTACCTGTACATGTAATTGTTCCATGAATAATACTCATTGTTTCATTGTTTTTTTCTTCTGTATAATGAGCTGTTTTAAAAGGTGAAGGGAAATCGACGTGAATGTCATTATTCTGAGAAGGAAGGTAATACAAAAAGGAACGGAACATAATGCACCTGCTTATAAATTTGCGAAAGTGACTAAATTGAATTCAAGTCGCATCGCAGTTTTCTGACCTTTTTTCTGGTACTACGAACGAACGAGTACTGGGACAATAAAAGTGAGATTAAAAAAAGGGAATGCAGAGAAATGAAACCGAAATAATGTCAAAAAATATTTCCCCTACATTTTGGTATCGCCAGTCACCACCAGTCGCATAAGTAATAAATCTTAGCGTTCATTTTTCCGTTCACTTTTTTGTGTTCGTGTAAAAACTTCATTTCCCTGTGTCTTATCAACCAATATTTTTAAGCTGCTTTAAAGATCATGCACCTTGTCATCATTCTTCATTAGACTTTATCGCAGTCCTCATAATACTTAATATCCAGTTTTTTAAGATACATGTTCTGACAGCAATCTCTTTTAAAAATCACAGTATACTATCAATACCATTATCTCATTTACCGTAGTTAGTTCATGATTACGTACAGAAAGGAGAGTGACTTATAAACAGGAAACCAAACATACTATGATTGAACATGCCTGCGCCACATTTTTAGATTTGAAATGTATGCAGCGCAATAGTTTTATAAGTTTTCCTTAGTCAACGCATTAGAATGAAAGAAGAGATGGAAAAATGTGTTTAAAGTAAATTAAACAAGTCAGCAAAGATTTTAAAAGTTGTTTCACACGATGCTTGAAGATTCTAGTTAAGTAAATGTAATCACAGAGAAAGCTTTTTTTCTCCTTGTTCAACGTGGCCATCTTCATCATCATCTTGCTGTCCATCAAAGAATGAGAGAGTAACGTCAAAAGACAAAAATGCATTTTGTTTTAATTGTGAAAAACTATTATCAACGCCACTTTTTTTGATAACGAGAAACAATTTACATGTTATAAATTCACCTTGTATGGTCACATCATATACTTTAAATGATGTAGTACACTTAAATGTTATTACCTAGACTAAACATTAAAATTGTTACGTGGACTGTGATCATAATGATGATGAGATGTCAGTCAGTCTACTTGGCATAGTTAATTTTCTCACTCATTTGGGTGGTGGTGGTGATGGTGGAATATCAGTTTCACCACAAAAGTTCAACAAGGATTTTTTTATGTGCAATGCATCTTGCAGGTTTGCACCAAATAACCGTGAATATTATCATTAGTTCGATTTTAATGACAATAAAAACTAGGCACATTAGCAACAAATCAAGAAGAGTGCAACAATAGTGAAAAGAATGATGACTTTTAATGTTACTTTGTTTTTTAGTCTATCATCTTGAAAATTTATAAGCAAAAAAATGTTACATACAACGATACAGATTACAAGCTGAGATGTTTGATTTTTTCACGAAGGAAAAAATGAACGTTCAGTTAAACGTGTGTGTTTTAAGCCACACTGCACTGTTTTCCTGATTATAAGGCATGCATAAAATATACATGGTGAATATGGACATAGGAAGACAATGATGTTGACTAACTGACAATTAGAGTACATGTGTAAGAAACGATGAACGAACGACACGTGCCTTACTTGCCTTCATTTTCAATCTAGATCTTAAAAAAGTGCATCCTCAACTCAACAATGTAAAAAAAATGATTCCGATCATCGTCGACGGTGCATCATAATTCACAAAGTTTCATTAGTTATATTTTTCATATTGTTCAGCTCAGCTAAACTTGCTAAAAAAAAGTAAAAGGCATATTGCATTGAACTGAACTGATGCTGATGAGATTACTTTTTTGTTATACTGCTGCTTTGAGAATTATATTAATAAATGGCTGCATAATATATAGCTTTTTTGCATTTTACTTTTCTTGAATGACGTGAAGTGATGGATGATCAAAAGGATTGCTTTCGAGTTAACATGTTTCTTTTTAACAACAAGATCATATCAGTTTGATTCTTTCTCATGATTTATCTTTTGTATCGTATCGACAATATACCCTTTCAGATTGGTTTGGTATACTAAAAAATTTGCGGAACATATATGCTTGCTTTTGCATGTTACAACCTAGTTGACTTTTGACATGCCGCAATGCAATCATGATTGAAAGTATGTATGAATTATTTGAAACCACAAGCGATTTTCAATTTGTTAAGATATTTTTTTCTTTGAATCTACTTTGTAGATTGGTGTAATTTAAAGCACCAATTTACCAATTTCGATGAAAACGATTGAGCAAAAATTGTTATTTATCATTTGAAATTACAGAGAAACCTGTCCATCTTTTTAAAAAATGGTTTGATTTTTTTTCCTTTGCCGGTGATAAATTATACTTGTTCATAAATTGTTTTGCTTATGTATATGTCTCCCTAAATCATTCTTTTGATTATTTAAACCATTGCATGCAAAACAGAAAACTTTTTTGAATGGTTTGCATAAGCACACGGGTGGTAAATAGTTTAACATATTAAAAAAACCCTTCCCCAAATTAGACAAGATTCAAACAAACTAACTGTATATTATTATGCAATAGCAAAACAAGCACACTTAAAACCAATTTTGTACTTCGTTATTATTTATTATTTTCAATTTTGCAATTTCCCAAACACCTCTTCCATGCAATTTTCACATTGCCTATATACTACTTTCCTAACTGCTTGCAGCAAAATAAATAATCATAATAATAAAGATGGCCTTCTTCTTGGCGCATCTTCATGTTCATTCATGCTCATTATTACTAACTGACTGACTGCGAAAAAAGATAATCATAGATTTTAAATCTGTCAGATGAGTCGTTCCTTTGCTAGCGCTCATGGTGACGATCATGATGGCAGTTTATAATTGTGAATGGTAACCCTTCATTAAGTTAACCGTACCGTTCGGTATTATTACTTGAGACATATATCACTCAAACCGTGCGATATTCTTCTGAATTTGGCTCTATTCAAACATATTTGGCGAAATGAAAAGAGCCCACGAGTCTTGAATGCACATATCGACCGACAATGCTGAACATTTTTGCTGAAGACCAAACTAGCATATTGTCCATTGTCCATCATAGTCATCATGTAAAATATATTTTATGACCCTTTGTGAATTTCGACGGTACTAATGGATAAACGCAGCATACATTATCGCACACGTGTGTAATGTATACAAAAGTCGGAAAAGTAGTCAGAAAAATTACACAAATGATACAGACAAACCTGTTGTTACGGTTACGGTTTACAATTAGTTGCACTTTTTTTGGGGGATGCGAATTACGCCAGAAGCGGCGGTGGATATGTGGATTGTGGATAAGATGAAGATTCATTGCCGTATTACCACACACATAACCCAACACCATCATCATGACACATTATAATCATCATGATAATCATTACAGCTATTGCCACGACATAAAATATGATAATATGAAAATCATGACAAGTAATGGTGACGATTATGATTGTTGTTAAAGACGTGTAAAGATACGGATTTTCTTTACGGCATAAAAAAGGTGTAAGAAGATAACAGTGTAAAAATGCTATACAAGCATATACACACACACGACCAAGAACATAATAACTTTTAACAAAAAAAATATCGCTTCAAAGAAGAGCTTAAATCCGTCAACGCATTTTTACACCAAAAAAATCTGCATAAACTTTTGGCAGCAAGGGTGCTAAGTAGATAATATATTTTTTATGCAAATTGAAAAAAAATTGTATAACAGATTTTACCACAAAAATTGACAATAACGACAACGTCGTCTCCCTGAAGACTCTGATGATGATTACAATGAATGACGTGATGACGACAATAAAAAAATAATAATTTGCTATTACATTTATAGTACAAGATACTGTGACAGAAGCCAAAAAGAAATAAATCGAAATCCGCATTCAACATTCAGCAAGAAGTGAAGTTGACAAATGATTCTCGATGGTGATGACAATCCTACAACAACCTATTCAACAGATTTTTATTACTATTATCTAATCCATGTATCAACGCAAAAAAATATCATCTTGTATCATCATCTGTCATCAAGTCTCTTGAAAATAGCAATACAATTCGCGAATAAGCGAACAAGTGGAAACTAATAATAGCACCTGTAAAACTACCAATGATTCTCATTTCGGGGGAAAATAACCATTTCCGTTATTCGTGCAACATGTAATTATGCGGACTGCACTTTTTTCATTTACAGTTTCTGATTTGCTACTTCCAGCAAATGAAGAATTCTTTTTTTAAATCATTACTGCTATTATACATTTTGCGATCATCCATTAGTTTCATGAACCTTTTTTTCCATTGCATTTATATTTCTCCTTTAACTTTGATTGGGTTTTGGTGGATACTATCAACCAAAGTATTATCTATCTTTTACCGCCAAGGAAACAAGTTCATGTACAAAATGTGAAAAAATACTTTACTCCTTTTTAACGGTGAACTGATTTAGTGCATTTGCAGTTCCTTTTCCGTTTTAAAAGTCGCCTACAGCGGCTCTATAAAATACAATGTACTTGTTTTTTTCTGTAAAGAAACAAAGTATTTACAAGGCGGATCCACATAGTTTTTATCTTACACACTTGTATTAAGGGATATAAAAGCACGTTGTTATCTGTGCTCGCTCACATTTCCTGATCACTCTGACAAACCGGCAAAAAAACAATTGACAAACAAGTCTTCTATCTATCGGATCCCTAGTACCAAACCAATTTACATTCGCTTCTCCTCAACTCGACACATAGTACACATAATAGCTAAAGAAACCCGAGCAAATAAAATATCATATCACATCGCCATTTTGCCACAAGATAAGTAATGAGATTTGCGTACAAGTATAAAAACAGTTTTCGTTATTCTGTTCCTCTGGCTGAACGACTACATTAGAATTTATGTCACTGCGTTTTATTTTTTATATGATCTATCGAGTTAACAAGGCATGTACATTTGAAGAAAAAAAATCCTGGTTGCAATAAAATCGCAAAAGTGACTCGACTCCCAACAGTCCATTCAACCAAAGCCAAAAGCGTGTATGCAAGTCGTTTGCTGTTTACCACAACACGTGTGCACCCAATTCAAAACCCGCAATGCCATTGCATCTTCAGAGTTCCTTATTCAATTTAATCCTTTTGCAATGAAAAAATTGTCATTTTCAATACCGTAACATGATCAGAATCAGAAGAAGGAAGGATAAGAATGCTGTATAAAACATGATTACTTGAGATAATAACAGTTTTGACCGTTTTAGTCCCATAACTTATAGCCAACTGCAACACTGCGTTGCAATTCGCTACTAAAGTGAGAAAATACCGTTTGATTAGAACATTAGAAGCCTATAATTATTACACATACAGGAACATGCTAGAGATATAATCAAAATGCTCAAGTTTTGTCATCAGATTTTTCTTATTCATTTCTGGTGAGCATTTAACATTGTCGTCTTTTTATTTGATTAGATTAGCACGCAACATTGTTTTTTCAAGAGGAAAATAATAAAATGGTTGACATAAAAAGTCGGATGTCATGTGAACACTGTCAACCTATAATTTTATGACGAATGGCTTTTGCATAAAATGTCATAACTTTAGAACAAGACAGTTGAATAACTTTTTTATTCGCTAGTTGTCCCATTTTTCTTTGTTGAATTGACTAACAGTCAAAACAGTATATAATTAGCGGAAGTTTATAGGAAATAACTCATCGTCAGTTAATTATGCAGGAAAGTTATCTTTGTCATATTTACACACCAAGTAAAACGTTTATTAAACATCAATGCGTGTTGATTAGAGGGAAAAACTGCTAGAAGAGTAATGAAACTAAATAGGTACTTATTTTTTTAAATGGTTGACTTTTTCTCACTCGATTTAGATCAGATGGCACGTGTACAATTGGCTAAAAATAAATAAAATGTTAATAGCTTTTGGCTTAAATTGCTAGTTGACAGGTATAAAAATGAACCCAACAATTTTTTAATTATATGATAGCATTTTATTTATGAACTATTAACGTGTTCCCTGTGACCTCTTGAAGTGAAGATTTTTATAAAATGATTTATTGGTATAAAGCACGTGACCGAATTAAGATATGCGTACTTCCTCACAATTAAAAACGCACTAGCCATATCATGTCACAGAAATAGATTAACAGTTTGTGTGTACAGGTAAATTTTATACGATTTCAGGAAGGCAGGTATTTTTACAATACCTGTAACCGTATTGCATTGAAAGCAAGCTAGGATCGTAAATTTAACTTTTAATGGTGTAGCACACAGAGCGACGCTCTGCGGCAAGCCACCAAAATATGTAGCTAGAAAACTTGCCTACTAACAAAGTAACATGAAGAAAGAACGGTTGAAACAGCCAGCGCTCAAGCTGCTTGAAAATCTTGCTACGAGAGTGCTCTTATAGTGGATTCGCGTTGGGCGCCTTAACGCGCTGGTTTTTTAGTTTCATATGAAATTGTTGTAGGCGGTGCGCCAAGCAGAGAGATGATTGAAAATGCTAATGAATTTTAATGAAAAATACTTAGTTATATTATTGGGTGTGAGGTATAAATCAAACACATTTAGAAAAATACTGATTATGATGTAAGAATTTCAGAATACAAAATTTAAGTGTCAATGAAAATATTTTTTAGCAATCGGCAAATGACACAGATTATCAAATAAAATCTAATTTATGCATATTCTCTGCACAGCATTCAATATTGTTTGAAATCATAAGAATCACACAGATAAATATTTCTATCTTTTTCTTTCTCCGACAAACTTTGTCCTCGAGGGTATTTTAGAATTGCTTTAATTTAGTTATTAGTCTTAAGCGTCAATGTATTGCGCCTTTTCATTTTGAAATGCATTTATACTTTAAAGACTGAAATCACATACTTATATTACCTGATGACGTGGGTTGTAATTATAATGACCCTTTTCACTTTCTTTTAATGATATAGAGAACAAATGGCAAATTGCTACACTTTGTCTAGTCGTTTATGCAAAATGATCGTGATGATACTCATCCATTCTCAGTAAATAAGAAAGGGAATCAAATTAACCATTTCAGGTTGAAAATACACAGAATTATAAAATGCTACAATTATTGCGGCTTACCTTTGAAGAAATATGTCCAAAAATTAAACAAGTTGAATAAACCAAACTTTTGAAAGTGACAGGTGAAATGCATAATGAATTTTAATTTCTCCAGCATGAAATCTTACTGAAACAACTTAAATAATCACACTATATGAACTTTCTATAAACTTGTCAACTCTTCACAGTCAAAAACCACTAGCGCAACCGCAAGTCCATAATCCTTTTCTTATCATTTGCGTTAAGTAAACACATTTAACTCTAATATGTTTACAATATTCATGTAAAACACTCAACTGGAATTTCAAAAAGGGAAAAAGAAATTTCAAAAACTTTTCTTTTTTTCTACCGAAACCAGTTGCCACGGTAATATTTCACAAATAAGGTAGTGGAAAAGCAATCTTCCAAGCAAGACTCCACTCCAAAAAAAAAATCTTTTTAAAAAACCAACCTTTGGCACATGTTCATTCAACGAGCAGAAATCTCAAACTACATGCTCATTACACGACAAAGACGATTTTCATACGACCAAAAAGAGTAACAGAAAGTGATTCCACTACAACCTTTACAACTTCAAGAACATTACCTACTCTAAAAAAACCACCACTAAAAAGAACAAGAGCCAAGCCACCATAGCGACGTCTTGATGACTTGATGACCATCGTCATGGAAATCTGTGTCTGCTTTTGCTGTACTGTGTGAAACGATACCATATTTTAAAAAGTGAACTATATGATTGTGTATTAAAAATAGCGTCATCATCAAAATAGACTGCATGTACTTTTTACACATTTTTTTGTAAAGATCATCCGACATTGTATTTTTATACCTACACCCATATGAATTGTATACACCTTCACAAAAACAGTATATATTATGTTGACCATCATCATTCTCATTCTCATCAAAATACAATGTTTTTTTGATATCCAAAAAATTGGACATGATATGATTTTACGCATATCAAATCACATTATACCAAAGAGACAACCAAGCTATTGTTTTTACCTGTTCATATATTTTATACTCCACAATTAGCACTACTTCTTTGGTCATAGTTTAAATATGATAATGCATATTTACGCGTATATCGCATCGCCTGCTTTTGGTAAAAAAGAGACAACTGTGTGAGTTGGGCTGAAAAAAGATGATATGTGGTACTAGGACAATATGGTAAAGATGCTTTTCGGCGTGCCTCAAAATACGTCCTCCGTCTTAGAATTTTTTTTCACCTTCTTATTTTTAACCTCACGACGACACGACGAGAAATTCCAAATTCGGGAGGAGTGGGGAAAAGAAAAATATGGATTGGTATTTTTTGTACGTAGAAATAGGATACCAGCATACCCAAAAGACAGAAAATTATTTCTTCCTCACTTTTGGTACATATTTATGATTTCCACACCACATAAATTAATGCTTTACACCCACCACCATCAACTAAATCATCACATCACGCTTTTTGCCAGTTTAAAGTTACTAGAAATGAAAACTGTTGAAAAGTACATGAAATGGTCATTGTAATAAAGTTTCAATTAGTTAAAAACAAAAGAGATACAGGCATTCTTTGCCAAGTTTAACTCCTGCGTAGACAAATTAGTGGGGAAGCGTTTATAAAAATTTATGGAATAGGTTTGGTTCGTTTTTGTTGGTTTGCATTTATTTTTTGCAGTGGATGATGCCGAGAGAAATTTGAGAAATTAAACAAAATACTTACTATTTTGATGAGGACTAAAAAGGACTATTTGCGTAAAACCCAAAAAATTTGTTAGTAGCAGACAAACTGCTAAAGAGTATTCACCAAACAGGCAGTAAATTAAACAGGACATAGTCAGGCTCATCATCACAGCTGCAGACGAATTACTTTTTGGACAAGTTATAGCTTTTTCAAGGTCCCCTTCTCCATGACTACATGACGATTTTTAGAAGTAACGCCAATTTAAAGAAAACACGACATAAAATATTTTTGCAAGAGGAGAGTAATGTGATGTGCTTTTTTATATCGAAAATAAAAATTAACCAAGCTATCACGATTTTTATAGGACCACATTTTCGCAAAACGATATACTTTACAACTTTTAATACAATCCTATAAAAATGTACTTGGTTTTGCAAGGTATCCTAGAAATGGTCCTCTTAAATCCTACGAAATGAATCCTTCTAAAAAACACCTTTTACTGCATTTTAGTTTTCTTGTCCAAAAAACAAACCCATCCAATCCATCATTTCATCATATCTTAAGAGACGAGCAGAAAATGAAGCTATAAAGATTACTCCCTTGAAATTTATCGTTTTAGCACCATTTATGTAACAGTTTTCTAATAAAATCTGAAATACCAACCAGTTGTGTAATTTTACGTTGTCACAAAAATCTTCAATTTATTTTTAACAAAGCACCTGCACAATGCAGCGTTCCCTTGTGCTTCAAGCTGTAACGATTTTATACACATGTGGGAAAAGCAAATAGAGTGATTATTTAGGCAGTTATAATAACTCCAGCAGGAGGATGATCATCAAAATTTGGTAGGCCAATTTCCCAAAATCTTATATGCCTTTAGTCGTCGTCTCAAGCTAAACTTGACCATCATCTCTTCATCCTCCACCTCCTCTCATCATTCTCAATCTCAATTCACTTCACTTGTTTCTTTGCGTTGCAAAAAGGCGAGTCCAATTTTGAAGACGAAGCGTGTCGACAATAAAACAAGCACACAACATCTATAATTTTCGTTTCAATTCAATAACGATAACTGTCATCTCTCTCTACCTATACATGAAACATTATGCAAGTGCCTTTATTTGTATTAACTTATTAGCCCGTATCACGTACTACGTTGATGTACGCTCGAAGAAAAAAAACAGAAAGATGTCTGCAGCCTTGTAATTCAGGTTTTATTAAAAGTGAGTTTTTTTATAAGCAATATATATTTATAAGAGACGCTTCTTCCCACGCTTTCAATTGTTTAATTTTAACTCATGTCATAATATTTTTACTGCAAAAAACGTCTCAAGAATATTTTAGCAGTGTTTTTGCGCATCTGATCGTTTTTTTTTATAATTTAGATACGTTTAGACCGTACCTTGTGGAGATGGACCATCATCATCGTCAATAGACTATTAACAATGTTTGCGTCTTTTGGCTTAAGATTTATGAGAGATCTAGCCATTCAGATTATCCTAATCAGGAGAGTTGTTTCATGGAAGAAGGGCAATATAAAAAAATAGTTGTAAACCTTTTTATTTTTAATAATGGTATTAATAAAAAAATGGGAAGTCAATTGTGGTTTTGCGCGGCGGCTCACTTTTACTGCCTTCCGTTCAGTGGAAATCATAAAAATTTATGTTCACAATATTATTTAACATGCTGTCTGTTTTTTACCGACGATGATAATCCAAAAATGATCATTAGCTAAATTCCGACGCTTTATATTTTGGTACTCATACTCGTCAAGTCAGTATAAACGCGTGACATGGAGTATGGACAAATATAATATTTTTGTGACATGATTTACATTACTTCCAGGCCATAAAATCTACATCATAAAAAAAGAAGTTCACGTAAACGTTATTGTTATATGACACGATCTTGAATAGTTGAAAAAGAATGTCAGCCATGTCAAGTAAAATGTTGGAGATCTTTTGTTACAGCGTATTTTTATGCATCATTAAGTGGACAGGTTCTAAATAATATTCCATCCATCCATCCGCCATGTACGACGACGACCAACCATCAAAATAGTTTTTTAAGCACTTTTCTTGCTAATCTATGAACTCTGCTGCGCTGTTTTGTGTAGATGCTCTGCTTTTAATGACGTCCTTACATTATTACTTTGCTGCGCAAAAAAAGAAGGAGACTTTCTTTTTCAGAAAAGTAGATCACATTCACTCTCATACCCATTTACATTTTATATGCACATTCCAAAATACTTTGATGAACTTCAATTGAAATGCCTTATGCATGCACATACATTTATACACTATTAGTAATATTTTAATTAAGTAAAATAGTATAAATGCGTGACAATGATAATGACGCTTTGCAATATCAGTCAAGTAAGTCAGATTTGTGAATGAGTAATGTTACCAGAGCAACAATTGTGATGAACAGGATACACTATTATAATCGAGATGGATGTCAACAGGCAAAAGAACACCCACACATGCAAAAAATACTTACAACCAACCATAACAAATCAACAATGTTTTATTCATTTTTTTACAACAGAACATTATTTTACTATTTGGGGAGAACGTCGCGCTGTGTCTGTATGTCACAATCACAATTTTTGCTTAAAGTTATCGAAAAAAATCTGTTATAGTTACTCTGACTACTTGTATAAGATTATGTCGATTTTGTATAGCATGTTTTGCTAGTTGCTACCATACTTGTTACATTGACAAGACGGGATGGGTGACTGACTGACTAACGAGACATTCTTGACAAGTTTACACACAAGAAAGAAAAAAATTCTTATGACAAAAAACATCATTAATTATTACATCTCTCTCTGTTTTACCACTACACAAGCATATGACACAAATCATATACATAATTTAACTATAAGGCTTGTTAACACAAATGTGCCCATTTAGTAACATTAACAGAGAAAATTGCAACTTCCTTTTAAGTGCATTAGCATAATAATCCTGGTTAGTTTTTTAGGAAAAATGAGTAATTTAGAAATTTGTTGTAAAGAATGCCATGATATTTATGTGAATGATGATTAATGATTATAAAGGTAGTATGCAGTGTGGTGTGGTGAGTTTGACGTACTCAAAACACTTTTTTTGATGAATTGAAAATGGCTCATTTTCAAAATTTATGTTTAAAATGACAAGTTAGATGAGTATGTAGGCATACGGGGAAAAATGGCGAATGTATCTTACCAAAATGAGAAATGCCCACTTGAACTTGATGAGTAAAGCCACGAAGGTACTCGTCATAAGGTAATATACTTTCTAAGCTGACTGCCTGGTAGTTCTTTCCTCTTCTTCGTCTCATGATGAAATATAGAGATGAATGTGTTGGAATTTGTAGCAATAATGAATATATGTGAAGTTCAGTGAAGGTTGTTATTTTCACTGCACAAAATTATCCAATGTGTGATTTATGTACTCAACCAAACAAAAAAATGGAACAACTTTTTTGTTCAAGGTAATTTATAACGAATTCATCAAAAAACGGTGCTATCCAACAATTTTCACTGTAAACATTGGTCAAAGGTTAAACCAAGCATGTTTTTAAGGAATTGAGCTAAATAAATAATTTTAGCAAAAATGCTCATTAAGTTTTTGTAGTAAACTTTGAACCTGAAGATTCAGTTTTTGATCGTTAACTTAGCATTCCTGCTTTTTTGTGACCCTTCACTGTAAATAATTACACAACTGCATTGCAAGTGACTGAACTGAAAGTAAAAGACACTTCATGTCAGGAATTACATCTCGACAGAAAACCCGGTAATCACTCTAACGAACCATATCACCGTTAACTTGTGAAACAGTTAAGGTCACTTTTACTATTCACTGCACTCCATGCACATTTCTTCAAAGAATTTCAGGGAAAATAAAACTTTGAAAAATGAAATCCAAAAAAGCAGAAATTTTTCACTGAGCAATTACAACTTTCAACCATGTCGACCAGCAGACCAACTAAAGCAGCAACAAATTTTATCTGATGTGCTCTCTTGCTCCTCCGTTCCAGGTGTTAAATTTTTAATGAAAACTCCACCTTTTTTTCAAAAATAACTTTTAAGTTTGCACTTACTACACAAGGCAGTCACTATAATTTTTCAATTACTGTTATTAACTTTGATTACCAAATACAAAGATGAACAAGAGGGTGGAGTGGACACAACAGAAACTTTTAAACTATCTTAACTTATCATCTCTCTCACAATTCTTTCCAAAGATATCACACAACTATCGACAACACATATCATTTAACAAATGGCAAAAAACAGTAGTAGTCGTATCGTAACTCGTAACAGCTAATTCATCAAATTGCTAATTTACATTCAGCACATTTTGCGTGGGACTAACTGATGGATACCCAGCTCTGTCCGTTGAACAGTCCATTTTTTCTCTATTTGCTTGCTTTATTTCTCATTTTATTTCAGCCGATAATAATGGCGTGGAGCAATAATAATACAGATCAAATTATAAACAATGTTATTATCCTTTATGCATTTAACTCCGCTATTATTTTTTACACTATTAAGATAGCTACTGTATTTTTCATATGTATATTTTTTAATTTCATTTTATTTAATGCTCTAGCAACAATGCTTGCTTTGCTATCACTGTAACTGTTTAACAAAAATCACGTTCTATCTTCCCCTCCTCTCTTTACTCCGCTCATCTCATCATAGCGATCTTCTTCTGTCTGCTCTTTCGCTACAATTATTACTTTTAATGATAAATGCCTATGCATTTAGTACACAAGATGTACAGTAAACTGGTAAAAAACTTTTTTTAAGTAAATGTATAAACAATACAAAGAGATGAGATGAGGAGCATGACTGTATGACCATCAGTGAAACTAAACTACATAAATTTTCCTTTACTTGCCTATTTTACTAGCAAGGGCTTATCTCCCTGAAGAATCAAGTTTGACCGTGTATTCGCTCTTCTCAGTAGAAATATAAAAAAATTGTTTAACCAGTGATATGGCAATGATATCCGCCGATGATGAACACTCACTGTGGGGCAGTCCCTAACCACGCCATGGCACACACCACACCAAACCAAACCACCAGCGCAGCATTCATCACATATTGGACTATTTAACTTAATAGAATAATGAAATAATAGAAGAAGAGTTAATGATGAAAAGATATTTTTCTGAGATATGATCACACATTTCAATCCAATGTTAAAAAGCTACTATCCATTTAGCAATACTACTATGAAAAATTCACTAAAGTCACGTGTGCATATGTTTAAAAAATATGTATGATCAGATTCATACATAAAATATACATTGTTTTTACATTTAAAAAAGAAATGTGTTTTTTTTTCTTAAAGTTTTAAAACATCGTAAGAATACGCAATACCGTATTAATACAATTAAACGATTAAAATATTCACTCTTGCACCCGACCCGCACTCGCACTCACTCACTCAACGCTTCTTCCTATTTTTTTTGGCTGAGCTGAACCAAACAACGTTACAATTTTTTTTGTATGGTATAAGCATGTTTAGAAATACAGATATCAAGATCAGTGAGGAGATTACAACTGACTAATTGTCTGTCTGTGTATTTTTAGTTATTGTACTGGCTTCCTTGTGTGTCTTTTTTAAAACCAAGACTGTATTTTATGCAGATAAATCCACCTGTTATTTAATATTCAGGTGGGGTACTCTGTGCTCTTCTTCACTTTTGTGAGCTACCAAGCGAACCACAACAAATTTAAAATGGTTTTTTATGATCGGTGTACATTTTAATGTAATATTATAATAATTTAAGATAAAAAAAATATGCATTTAAAGCATAAAAAAAACTTTCAGTTTTTCCCTCACGCACTGATTCATTCACAGGAGGGTACAAATTTTTTACACTAGAGACATTATGTCTGAGTAAAACTTGCGTATGGATAGTAAATATATGGTAATTTTAAAGGGGGACAATGAGTTAACAGGTTAAAAGAACATATATTTCGTCATCGATACAATGAAAAAGATGAACAGCATTACAAAGCGTGAATGAAAATGAAATGATCCTGGCCTGGCCTGGCATCCCTTTCCCATATAACAGCTAAGAATGGAAATGGCAAATGTTTACTTTTACACTCCTTATCTTTATAATGGGTGGTGGTAGCACATTGTTGACAAAAGTGATGATGACCATGTCGATCACGATCAGGTCAAAGGTAAATGGAGATGTGCCCCATTCAAATTCATTTACATGACATAAAAAAGGTTTGTCAAGTAAAAATCATGTGAAACTCAATATCGTTGACGATTTTTTTGAAGTACAGCAGGAAAATTGGGGATTATTTAACGCTAAAATATTTTAATAGGTCTGCATAGTTTTGTGTGGGCTTAAAATTCGGTGATTGCATAATGGAAAAAATGTAAATATGCAATAATTCTTCGCATCACTCACACAACTCAAACAATCATGTTTTTAAAAAATGAGATAAGCCTAAATACATAAGCCATGTTGTAAAAAATACAACAATTAAAGAATTGTCTACATGGCAAATAGTAAGTATCTCAGAAAAAAGCTATAAAATTTAGAGAGAGAGAGAGGGAGGGAGGCAGAGAGAGAGAGAGATGAAATTGATGCTACTTTGTTGAAGGAGACAGAAGACAAGACAGGCAGACTGGTGATGAAGGTATGACTCTGAGTTGTGACTCTCAAGTCCATTGTATGTTAAAGTAATTTTTATTTTGTTAAATATTATGCACATGTGTCGACGAAAAAAATCGGCATAATAATAAGCCAGCTAATATGTACAGTTTGACATAGTTCTTTAAGATATACTTATAAAAAGGGGTTGTATGTTGATAGTTGATACTAATGAATATTACTAAAAGATAGCAATGTAGATTAGGATGATGATATGATGTTACGTTACGTTCGTTTAAAAAACGAAGATATTTTTTTTGGTATGCCATGCACCATTTTGTATACATTTTAACTTGTAGTATTTCACAAGTAAACAAAACTCAATAATGAAATCAAAAGTGATGCGTTACGTATGATGAATAATAATGAGTGTGGCTAAAATATATTTAATTTTTATACTTGTAAGAGAGTGTGTGTGAATCAACCAAAAGTTATTCCATTTTTGAGCTTGGGTAAAGAGTCAAAAGGTTTTGTAATAATATCTGTGATACTAGTGCTTCTGCTAGTTGTAATATGGGAGTTTACACTTTATTTAAAACGTTTACATTGTTTAAAAAAGTCAAAAGAATGAATGAATGGATGGATAGATCATCATTAACACAACAGCAGGAGAATCATGCGATGCGATGCCATCATCATTGCATTGTCAACATTTCTTTCTGCCTTTTTGTCATTCATTTTTGTTGGTTCTTAACAAAGATGGGTCTCATCACCCTCCCCTGTTCCCTGTTTGCAATAATAAGGCAGTAAAAATAATTGAATATTTTTTTCCCTGCTAAAGAGAGAAGAGATGATGATGAGCGCACCTTGTTCAGCACCAGTGTATTATATTGTTATCAAGTTGACGTCGACATGTGAGTTAAAAAATTTGAAGGAAAAATCCTTGTGTCAGCTTAAAATTCATAAAGAATAGCAATGCAAGAGATAGAACCATTCATTCATGTTTAAAATTCTCACAGAAGAAGATGATGGGCAAAGCTAATATTATGAAAAATCGCATTTTAATGAAACCATTGTTTAACAACATTGTCAATCAATTGACAAACATTACAATTTGGAGATTTTTCAGACAGCAGTGGAGGCAGACCTGTGCAGTGCATGCTTGTTTGCAAATGAAGATAGCTACCTATTTTGTAATGCATGCTTCACTGGATTACATTTACGACGAGGACAGGGCCATCATGCTAAAAACATTGTTTCGGTAAACATTTCAGGTAAATTGGTAGTTTAAAACCTTTACTCCTTTTTTAAAAGGCTTCCTCTCTGTTTAGACATTAGACAGAGGAGTGTGTCTCTCTAAAAAACATTTAGTACCTTTTGCTGATTACCATGGTTATTATTTCATTTTACTAAATGGTTTTTCTTGTTGACACAGTCAAAGAAGTTTTTGGTTACTAAATGCAATTGATTTTTTGTCTTTGTGTACTTGTCTGACTGGAATATTTAACGAGCTGGCTATTAGATACGTCAAAAAAGGAATTGCAATTTTCTTAGAAATTAACTAAAACAAGGCGGCGAAGAGTGCCACAGCACAGCCACATTTTGCAATTTGCACCACCACCCGAACAATAACCAGAAGTATTAATACTCTTTCGTTTTGCGTATCTTGCATAGATCAACAAATAGGAAATTATATCTGAGCTGCAGCCGTACCGCAGTAGCCAAAGACAAAATAGATAATAGCATTGATTTTGTTCATGTAAATTGCTTAATTCAGTCAATTATCGAGTTATTCTCCGAATAAATTCTTTAAGTGATAGGTGCAAAAATTCATGCACAATACAAAGTAGCTTAAGACAATTTTTGTAGGAAATCACATACAATACCTATGGCCTTACACACAAATAAACACCGCCATGCCACCTTTGGTGCTAATTACGTATGTAAGGAATTCGTTCCTACATAAATAACATAATAGCATTTTCTTAAAATGAATAACAAATTATTATGTATTTATTCACAAATTTAGATGTTTGTACAAATTTGTGAGATGAGATTTTATGATAGATAAGAAGTTCAGTTGGACATTTGGAATTTTTTAAATCGGCACACCTAACCGAATAGCATCTTTCCTCAGCATTTCAACTGAAACAAGTCATGACAAGTCATGAAAATGAGTACGTAGATGAATGTATGTATACGTATCGCGTTTTTCTTTGCATCGAATTGGAGCAATATGTGGCGAGTGATAAAGTTTAACCAATTTTTCTGACAAAATAGAAAAATTAGACCTGCAGTTTCTTGACAAAAGTTGATGTACATTGACTTCTCTATCGAAATATGCAATAAAAAAAATTCGTCCATAAGTCAACATGTGACCTGTTTGACCCTGATGTCCCGAGGGGGTTTGACCGCGGAAGCAGAAAATTTCTAGCGATGGACTACTTGGCCTGAAGTGTTTGTGTGCCAAGTTTGAAGTAAATCGGTTGACGTGTTTCAAAGTTAGAGTGCGCACGGACGGACAGACAGACGGACAGACAAACAAACTAAAATTATAACTACGATGAATACATTCATCTACGTAATAAAGAAATGTAAATAAAATACAAAAGACGAAACAAATGTATTCGCTTTTTTTAAGAAAAAAGATTTTTTTAAATGAATAAAAAAAAATTAACGCGATTAAAAAAAATTAAAATTGACTGTTGACCATAATTATTATTGTATCCAATTTAGAAAAAAAAGTCAAAATTACTAAAAAAAATAATGTATTCATTTTTTTTAAATGAGAAAAGTCTGATAAAAAAAATGCCAAATCTTCATACATTTGATTCTCCTTTTTTCCCAAATCCACTTTGCTTTCTTTCGTTGTGTTTTGCTGCTGCGTTAGCTATCATCATCATCATCATCATGCATGTATGCTTGCTAAATGCCCATAACCCATTAAATACACAAATCCAATGTATTCCACTATCAACGCATTCCAATCCTCTCAATTCACCCCATCTAAACGCGCACCACCAAATTCTGCGGTTCGGTGGTGCTCTGCTTCACTCTTTCTTTTTCCACTTGCTTTTATCCTCTCCACTCTGCTGACAGCTGATACCTCTTCACATTTTTCATCTCTATTTTTTTCTCATCCAAAAAGCATTACACTTGCCTTGCTGCTTGTTATTCTGGTCGGTGGTTTGGTTCTCGTTGTCTTCAGTCAAGTCACTCAGTGTAAAAAATAATAATTAACTGCTCACTACTCTCCCCATCATCAACTAATTTAAATTGTGATTTAATTAACTACTTGTTTAAATTTACCCGCCAAACTATTTATTTAAAAACAAATAGCCAATCAGTGGAAAAATTCCCCAAGGAAAAAATATTAAGAAAACCGGTAAGTTTACTGTTTACTCCACTGGAGCAATTAAATTAACAGTAAGTTAATTAAATAAATGGTGAAATCATTAGCTCAACTAATTAACAAAGTGAAGTAATTAATTTAACTGTGTTCATATTTTCAGTTAACTTTTTAGAGAAAAAACCCGGAGGACCCCCCTTCACCACCACCGCCATCACCACCATCCATTCAACCTTGTCATCTCTCCACCAATTAAACTCAGTAAATTGTTGAAACATTTAAAAAGGTAACCCCAATAACAATTAAAAATGACAACAATTAACATTATAAAAATACTAGTCAACTTTAATTAACATACTAATTATTTTTTCTAGTTACCATCCTTCCTCCCAAACCAACCTGCCAAATTCTTCCACCAAAATGGACGCCTCCTCCAAAGTCGCCACTATTCAAAAGCAACTGGAAAAAATGGCCGATTCCGGTGCCGACCAGGGTCCCGCTTTAAATCTACTCAAAACCTTACGCGACATTCCCATGGATCTCGACATCCTTTCAAGTACCCGTATCGGTATGAAAGTTAATCAACTTCGGAAGTGCAGTGACGACAAGGAAGTGATCTCTTTGGCCAAAAGCCTGATTAAAAAATGGAAAAAATATTTGCCTGCCGGGGACTCCCCATCCACCCCCGCACCCGCCCCCGCATCCACCCCCACCGGAAATGGAAGCGATGCTAAGGACAAGCCAGTGGCGCCCTCTGGGGAAACTTCGGGGAAACCAAGTGATGAGGATTCGGACGGGGGGGAAAAGCCCGCGAAAAAATTAAAATTGGAGGAAAAGTTACCCGGGTCATCCG
>JAQFXM010002104.1:0-26847 GCA_034693345.1 Entomobrya multifasciata
TAGAGTGTTATTGTTACAATAACAGACTGTATTGACTGAAGCGTTGTAACACTGGATGAAAATAAATTCAATTTCAAATTTCAAAATTTTAATTGATTACTGGATACCAGGAATTGTTAACAAAGGCTGCATTTATATTTTGTTTCCTTTTCATGTAAGTTTGAATGCCTTGCTAAACAAGTTTTACGCGTAAATGTTTTTTGGCACTGATTATATTTGAATTTTTTGATTCCAGTATGCACTAATTCATGTTCGTGTAGAATCCTCTTGTGGGAGTATGATCCATGACAAATGCTGCACGAGAACGGTTTTTCACCGGAGTGAACTTTATTGTAACTTCTGAGCACAGAATCATCTGAAAATGTATCGTTACACAAATCACAAAAATATGGTTTCTCTTTAGTATGGCTCCGATAGTGCCTCAGCATATTGCGTTTGCTGCTAAACGTTTCGTTGCAGAAAACGCAATGGTCACTTCGATATATGTTAGAATGTACTTTTAAAGTCGAGCTTGAACCTAACAATTTATCCCTAGTGCCACAATTAGTGCTTTGTGGGTCCATCTCAGTTTCTTCCCTTTTGAAAAAATAAAAACGAATGCAATCAGCACAAATTATATCGATTCAACAAATAAGTCACTGGACTTAATTGATTGAAAACAAAATATTTATGGCTTTGCTGCTCAGGTTGGGATAGTTTTAGGTTTCAAACTGTGATTGGGAGACGTTTTTTAATTGTTGATTTGTCTTGTGTTTGTTTTGTTTTAATAATTTTGTTCTACTTTATTTGCATACTGTACTCTCACAAAGAACAAATTTTCAAAATTGGTTTGGCATTCAACCATAAACTCGAAAAAATGTTTTTAAAACTTGTTTGTTTTAAAGGTTTTAATTATGCATGAAAAGGTTTTGTTCCACTGAAAGTCAAGGCATTGAATCATTACTTTAAAATAATAATAAACTGCTGCTTCATTTACTTGCTTTTACAGGTGTATAAGCTGAAAAATGCTCATGTAACAAAATATCCAATAGGCGATATTTTAGGGGTTTACTGATAAAATAATACTACATAAAAAGTTCTCGGGCTAAGTAAATTTCACTGCTTATTAATATTTTGTAAGAGTTTTTGTGCAGCATATTCATGGCAAAGTATCTGATTTGAGCACATAGATAAGCCACAACCGAAAAGAGCAAACATATTGTAAGTTTGTCTGTACATTTGACTGTGATATATTATGTCAGAGCACATACCTAATAACAAGGCGCGCATATTTCTATTGTGAAGACAATTATGCCTACGTGTCTATCTGTACATAATTTTTAACATGCATACGTACCATTTTGGTTTATGGTGGTTGTAAGTGGTATGTAAAGGATTATGATCATCAAGTTGTCCAAGAAACTATTTTGAATAATTAGCCGTTGCTTCAACTTCACAAGAAAGATAAAACACATTGACTTGAACGCTGTGTCCTTTTGTATACTTACACAGGTATGCATATTTTGACAGGCTACCGAGTGTTCGCAGTATGTTCATGCAAAGGATAACATCTAACGAAATGCATATGAGCCACTGAAAATAATGCTTCCCGTTCTCGGAGATGAGCATACAGGCAGTGATAAGCTCTTTGACTTTAATTTATCCATAGACAATGTCAGCCAAAGTGAAGACTTTTGTAACTTTACTGTTGTAATTTTACGCTAATTTATTTCTCGACACAGCGATTAAGTTTATGCTACAAGCAAGGGTTCAATCACAAAACAGCTGTCACAAGGACAAGGACTTGTTTTAATTCGTGGTACATTGTCAACCAACCAGAGGTGTGTTAAAAACTTAATTGCTGTTATTGAATCTCAAGTACCCTAATTTCAGTACAACGGTTATTGACTATTTGTTTGTTATAATTAAAGAGTCCAAAGGATTGCATTTGTTTTAAATCACGGTTCTAAACGACCTTGGTTTACTAAAACTAAAAGTGTTTCCGTAATTGTTCACGATAGAAATTTGTACAGTGTCAAGATCCGCTTCATTTCATTGACATTTTGCCAAACATTTCAACTTATTAATTGCCGGAGGTGGTTTGGATCAAGATGTCTTCAAAGAAATTTAAATGTGGCCTTTGTGACAAAAGTTTTAGTTGCCACAGTGGATTATCCTCACATAAAAATATTCATCTTGGGAAACATCAATGTTTATTTTGTGACAAAATATTTGCAAGAGTTCACACCCTTTATCAACACTACCTAATGCATACAAATGAGAAAATTTACGTATGCAATTTATGTGATGAGTCATTCTCACATTATGCAGGTTTAAACCTTCACGTAAATTCACACACTGGAGAAAAGCCCTTTAAGTGCAGTGTGTGCCAAAAATCATTCGCTGCAAAACAGAATCTCGTTAACCACCATTTGGTACACAGTGGAATTAAAGAATTTAAATGCAATTACTGAAAAACTGAAACACCATATCAATGCGGTTTGTGTCAACGGTTTCTAGGATCCGCGGGTGCTCTCAAACGCCACATTCAAGCACATACTGGAGAGAAGCCCTACCGTTGTAGGCATTGTCCCAAGGTTCTTGCTAGCAAAGGCGACTTACGACAACATGAAGATCGGCACAATGGCATCAAGCGGTATAGCTGTCTAGTATGCCACCAGAAATTTCTGACCAATTACGAACTGAAACGGCACAAGGCAATCCACAATAGGGAAAAAGGGTATTCCTGTGATGTTTGTATGAAAGAGTTTACTCAGAAAGGAAGCTTGAACAGGCATATTAAATCAATTCATTAAACAAGCGATCGAGGCAAATTGTAACCAAAACTCATTCTTGCAGGTCATATGTACGTCCTTTGCCAGTTAGAATGGCTGAACTGGTTTTGAAACTTCCGATAAATTGTGCAAAAACAATGTGCAAGCTTAAACAAATTGCTGTCAAACTACTTTGGAAATGAGCGAAACCCATTAATTTAGTATCTTCATAATAGATTTTAAAATCATTGATGTTTGTACATAACTTGCAGTTATAATATAGCATGCATTAAACAAGTTAGAGTAACGTTCTGAATTACAGTAAGTGGAATTTTTTTTGTTTAAAGTTAAGTTTTATTCTGTGAATATTGTATTGTAAGAAAATATGGCATAAGAATTATTGGTAAATTTTAAAATTGATGTCGGTACTGAGGAAAAGCAAAGAAATAACAGAAAATAGTATTCGAAAACCAAGTTGACGATTAGACTATTGTAATACTTTATAAAGGCCTATTATTATGAAAACAATTTGTTGCTTTATCAATTGGATTATATAGTGTTTGTTTATTTATTATTATTTGAATGAAATAAATGTTGGCTAAAATTGTTGAGATGGAAAATATTTATTTGTCTGATTTCATTTAAAATCATTTTACGTTCTTAAATATGCCAAACTTATAAACAGCACGAGATAAGTTGTCAATTCACCGAAATTGCAGTTGCAAGATAACTCTCCCGTAACCCTAAACAGGGATTATTTTGGTTTTTGATGAAATAATACCAGATAAATAGTTATTTTTCTCGCAAGTAAATTTCACTGCTTAATTATATTTGTTGACGTTTTTGCACCATATTCCTCGTAAAGTACCTGCGCCAGAAAAAAATTTGAACACACGGATTAGTCAAAGCCAAAAAAGACACATACGTTATGCGCCTTATCTGTGCGTTTGACAGTCATATATTTCCCCAGAGCACTTACACAAGTACAAGACGTGCATATTTGTATTCTTCAGATAATTATGCCTACGTGTCTCTCTTCGAATAAAATCTATTTCGTATAATAGGCCGTTACTTGAAGTTTACGTGTATGATAAGACCAATTGACTTTAATGTTGGATTTTTTGAGTACTTTTGTAAATATATTTTACAAGGTACCCAGCTTTCTCAACATATTCATACAAAGGATTGCATATAAATAGGAGCTTATGGCTATTACGTGATATTTTGACAAGTACACTTCCTTGTTTTTGAATTGTACCATCATACACGCAATAGTGAGGTCCTTAGCTTTAGTTTCTCATTAAAAAATGCCACCTTTAGTGCCTATTTTTATAAGTTTGCAATCAAAGTTGTACGTTCATTTGTTTGTCGACACAGCTATTTTAACAACCAAGCCAGAGTTCAGTCACTAAACAACACTTTCGATGACCGGTATTTATTAACGGTACGATTTAAATCTAGCTCTCAGATCATTTATTCTACTCCACAAAATCTCAAGAAGCAGTTTTATTTGGTTGACATTTTATCAACCATTTCTGGTTATAATTTGCGAAGGTGATTTGGATCAAGATGTCTTGAAAGAAATTTAAATGTGGTGCTTGTGACAAAAGTTTTAGTTTCGACAGTGCTTTAAACTCTCATAAAAACATTCATCTTGGAAAACATCAATGTTTATTTTGTGACAAATTATTTGCCAGAGTTGGTCTTCTTTATCGCCACTACCGCACGCATACCAATGAAAAAGTTTACGCGTGTTATTTGTGTGAAGAGACATTTTCACAACTTGCAAATTTAAATGGTCACATAAAGTCAAACACTGGAGAAAAACCCTTTAAGTGCAATGTCTGCCAGAAATCATTTGCTACAAAACAGAATCTCGTTACTCATCAGTTGGTGCACAGTGGAATTAAAGAATTTAAATGCAATTACTGTCAGCAAGAATTTGCACGCAGGGATAATTTAAAAAGTCACTTGAACACACATAAAACAGAAACACCCTTTCAATGCGGTTTGTGTCAACGGTTTCTGGGATCCGCTGTTGCTCTCCAAGGCCATATTCAAGCACATACTGGAGAGAAACCTTACCGTTGTGGACATTGTCCCAAGGTTTTTGCTAGCGCAGGTGAATTACGACGACACGAAGATCGGCACAATGGCATCAAGCAGTATAGCTGTCTAGCGTGCCACCAGAAATTTCTTACCAATTACGAACTAAAACGGCACAAGGGAGTCCACAATAAGACAAAAGCGTACTCATGTGAAGTATGTATGAAAGGATTTGCTCACCAAAAAAGCTTGCGTTGGCATATTAAATCAATTCACCAACAAGCGATTTAGCCAAATAGCAATTAAAACTCATCTTGCAGGCAATTTGTTCTTAACCAATTTAAATAAGTCAACTAGGTTTGAAAGTTCTAATTAGTTGCGCGAAACAATATACAAGCTTACAAACTACTTTGGCCGAAAATATTGACCTCTGTGTTGTCATAACAAGTGTTAAAATAATTCATGCTTCCACGTACATATTTGCATTTTAAATACATCACAGATGATCACTAGTTTACCTTCCTTAGAAAAGTATGAGTAACTTTTTCGATTACAGCAAAATGAAAAGTTTTATCCTTACGTTCCGTGAATATTGTATTGTAAGAAACTATGATGGAAAAAAGTGTTGCTTAGTTTTATACTCGATGTCGGTACAAGGGAAAAGCAAGGAGATAACAGAAAATTTTATTTAAAACTAGCTAGATTATTGGACTATTACAAAACTTTCTAAGGGCTGTTACGAAAACAATTTAATGTTTTCTTACTTCGATTATAATGTGCAGGTTTCTTTATTATTTATTTTTGTGACTTCATATGGCTATTTATTTCTTAAACTGTCTCATGACAATGATGAATAGTGTGTACTCAATAATGGAGTGTAAATGTTACTGAATAGGTATCGTGTTTTTGTTGCACAGAACTAGACATAAAAACTTGTACCATTAATATTACATATTAGCAAGCAACATTCTTCCTGAATTCGATGAGATTTTAAACATAAATGTTTACAATGTTACCAAGTTATATTGATTATAATTAAAATACAAAAATGATTCCATTGTTTTGATTACTTTTATTGTAAATGCTAACCTGGTGTAATTTTTTCCCGCATACCAAGCATTAAATTAATAAAAAACAAGTTATCACGTTAGAGGACACTTTTTGAAAAAATATTGCTGCATGGAATGGTTTTCAAAGATTTATTTTTTGAAAACATTATGCGTTGAATTCATAGTAATTCACGTTAAAGCTCTTCATCATGGAATCAGTAAGCAAAGGTGTACTTTATGTGACAAACAATTTGCTGGCAGAGGTAATTTAGCTGCTAATATAACAGTTCATATTGGCTAGAAGCCATATACTGCGTCGGGTGGGCTTAACTGCTTTTTCACAATTAAGTACTTTTCAAAACCACATGGCCACCCACAACTGAAGAAATACGTTTAACAAACATCTGAGTTTTTGGATAATGTGGGCAAGTAAGCCTAGTGATAAATATGAAGAGGTAATTCATGAAGAACACACTTTAGTAGGAGAATAATGAATTTTTAAATGGTAATTTTGCGCCAATAAATAAAAACTATAATGAATTTATGTGTATTTAAAAAAGTGTTAAGTCAAAAAGAAATATATTTGTACTTTTTCTCAAATTGTTACTGAATTAGACTATATTTTAATGTTAAGAAATAAAGGAATAGATTTTAAATTGAAAGTTACAGTTGATTCGCGGGTTTATTTCTTATCGTTGTTTCAATGACATTGTTTTTCATCTTGAATGCCTAAATTCCTTCTAACATTTTTTGCCAGGACTCTGCGCTAGATATGTTTGCGCAAATAAGTATTATATATGTCTTAAAATTACTGCATTCAAAGAATCAATTTATAGAAATACTTTAGTTAACCATTATTTAATTACTTTGTTGCTAATTACATTCTAAATTTAACATCCGAACTTCATTTTTAAAGATCCTCTAACAAATCATAAAATATGTAAGTCTTTTACTAAATATTATCTGGCCATATCAACTAACTCTGATAGTTTAATACGGCTTACTTACGTAAGCTAATAAAATAACACAACGCTCAGTGTTGCATTTTCTTTTTAACGTTACCGTTTTTTGGAGCAATAGGATGTAAAATATGTTCAACTTTGGACTATTTTAGAGTTTTTGGGAAAAATCACATGTAATCGAGTTAAAATAATAAATAAAATAGATAACCGACCACCTATAATTAATTGATGCGAAAATATTTATTTAGGCGAATTTACAGAAAAGGATTATTATTTAACTTTCTTGGATTTGAATTATTTAACATTAAATAATAAAATATTCAAGCATTGAAATATAGACACAGGATGTATATTAAAATTATGGTGAAGTTGCTAAATTAAAGGAAATTTGTTTGTACGTTGAGTCATAATTGGAATAATTTATTCAACGATTTTTTAATCAATGATAAAATATTAAAATATTTTGTCACACACTTAATCCATAGCAATACATTTTGCAAAGGTTACATTAAACATAAATGTATGCATTAGTTTATACGTTTTACTTCGGATTAATGTAGAAAGTTTCTGGTGCAAACAAAATTCAAAAAGGATTACGAGTACTAGTAGTATTTACTTAAATCTTTTTTAAAAAAAACTTTAGTTTCAATAATACACATGAAAGGCAGTAAACAATTTAAGGTGTAGTATATTTTCAAGTTATAAATGTGGAAGTATTTATCAAAGGGCTTCATTTGTACCATTTGTTGTGTAAAATTGCCAACTTAAAAGACGCCAACAGTCATTTGTCCTTTCATTTACTAGTGCATCATGAAAATATGCCTGTTCAAGTTGCTGGAATTTGAAAATTCAGCCTTGCAAGCGTGACAGCTGAAGGGCTTTTCACCAGTATGCACTCTGGTATGTTTTTCTAATTGCCCATTTGTGGGGAACTTCGTCGAACAAAAATTACAACTATGATCCTTGATTTTCTGGTGAACTGCTTTGATATGAGTTTTTAAGCTTCTTTGTTGAGTAAATGATTTGCCGCAAATTTCACATGCGTATGGCTTTAAGCCATTGTGAATTCTCATGTGTTCGGTAAGACTGCTTTTGGCTGTAAACTTATTGTGACAAACTTGGCAACTAAATCGTTTGATTCCGTTGTGTAAGTCCTGATGCCTTTTTAAGCTGCCCTTTTTTGTAAATGATTTGTTGCAGGTGTCACAACGGAAGGACTTCGCAGTGACATGTCCTTGTATGTGATGTTTGAGAGCAGCAGTTGATGCCAAAAATTGGTGGCAAACACTACATTTAAATGGAGTCTCTGTTGTAATTGTGTTGATGTCGCCAACTTGTTCAGGATTATTACAGCAGTTTCGGTAGTACTCACCTCGTTTATTTACTTTAGGGAAGTCTTGAGCCATTTTTTTGAATTTAGTTTTGGCTTGAATAAAATTAAGTGGAGATAAATTTATCAGGTTGCGAAAAAAACTGTAAAATAAATACTTGTGTATTTTATTGGGATTCTTAATAAAATCGGAGTTTACTTTTCACTACGTTTGAACGTATTACTTGAAAATAAACTTAAATTGCTATTAAGGGAGAGAAAATTCCAGAAATATTATTCAAATCTTGCGTTTATTTTTAAATTCTTGCAAGATAACATAGTTTTCAGGGATACTATTACATACCAAGTAGACCATCAACGAGAAAACGTAGACCAAAGTAAACTAAATATATTAACAGAACTGTTGGAAGACTGTACTTCAGTTGAATTAAATTCAAATGGTTTGTATGAGGCTAGTGACCAGAGACTTTAGTTTCAACATTTCTGATATGCGCAGAGTTAAATGGCAGATTTTTCGGTGTTAGAATACTTGCAAGTGTATGTAGAATGGCGGGTTTAGTTTAAGGTACACGGTTCTCCTATAAGTGTAAGCAAAGCTTGTATTCCTATGCATAAACCTGCTCCCGCATGCATACATATGCATGTGGTAACGTATTCGGCAACTACAGAGCCAAAATAGAACATGACTTTACCATTGTACCAGAAAATACTTATTTTGTTGCATGTGCTCCAGAATGTATTTGTTGACTTAATTTCAATAGCAAAATATATTTCCTCTGTGGTCACGTATATGCTTGCTAGGCTAAAACATAACAAGCTGCATGCTTATAAACAGACAAGATTTCTGTATGTTTTCATAATAGCACGTCTACTTGACCCCCTGCATGAATTAATTCAGTGGGGATGGATAATTTCCGAAATTCATTGCCAGAAAATTAAACCAACATATTCAACACTCAGCTGAACTTATACACGAATTATGTTCTGCACAATACGCAGTTACATTGCTATCATAAAACAATAGATAGCATAAAATTTAAATTTCTTCGTTATGGGCTTACGAACCTAGATAAACAAAAGAATAACTTGCGTATTTTCAATATTTCATGAATAATGAAATAAGGTTTGCCCCAAAATAAGCTTGCTTGCATTTAAGTAAAAGCATATTTAGTAAATGCAACTTGCATGCATGTGATGCTTAAGCTATTGTTGTGAACATTAATATAAATATAAATCAGAATTTTTGTAAGTATTAAATAAGCCCATTTACATACAATTAATGTTGAAAACAAACAAAACTCTACTTCATTGCAATTTGTTCAACCAATTTTTAAGGGTCTGAAAATACACTAAAAATCATATTCAAAGACATACTGGAGCCATGCCTCATCTTTGCACCGCTTGCCTGTTTTCATCCTCTCAAACAGCAATTTTATAAAATTTCAGAATAGATACTTTGAAATTGTCAAAAATGTGGCAATACATACAATTGCAATAGATTAAGCTACGTTACGATTTTGCTAAGTTTATGAACTTGATTAAACAACTGGCTTCGGAAAAAATGCATAAGAGGGATTCCATATAATAGCATCACAAAAAAAAACCCGACGTTCTTCGATTTCAAAAATACTATGCTACATTTGTAGAGCTCGGTGAGTAGTCCCCGAACCTGCAAAAGTTATCCGGTAAAACCCACCTACCCGGGAAATATGGGCAAACCCGGGTAACCTGCAAAAAATCAGTTTTTCGTCCATAACTTCTAAACTATTTGGCCTAGAGCGCCAAATTTGGTATCAATGGATTTGTCTTGACCTCCTCCAGGCGGCCATGTCAAGGACCTAAAATAATTCGTATTTGAGAAAAGGAGAAATTTTTCTGGCGTCTTTATGGTACTTGTGAGCACAATGCAAGTGTGTCCTATGGACGTATTTGGAGGCGTAGAATCCATTGGTGAAAACCCTATCCAGCCACGACCAATAGTTTCTGAGATATCACGATTTTTCAAAAAACTGACATAGCCAAATGTTAGGTGGTGGGGGTTACTCAGATGAGGCTTGTCTAGGGTCCATAATGAGTTCCAAAAGCAGTTCACTTTGTCTCTGCGATGTATAAGTTGGACATTCCAACATAATAAGTAGTCATTTTGCATTCCCAAAAGTGTAACTTTTTGTATCTGTGATGATGCATGCAAGAGGGTTTTTCGTCCATAACTTCTAAAATATTTCGCCTAGAGCGCCAAATTTGGTATCAATGGATTCGTCTTGACCTCCTTCAGGCGGCCATGTCAAATTCAAGGACATAAAGTATTTATTGTTTGAGAAAAGGAGAAATTTAATTATTTTAACACTAATTTTTTTGGTCCTTGAATTTGACATGGCCGCCTGGAGAAGGTCAAGACAAATCCATTGATACCGAATTTGGTGCTCTATGCCAAATAGTTTAGAAGTTGTGGACGAAAAATTTGATAGATGTTCAACTTGACATTAAAAAATTAGATATCTTTTACATTATACATCGCAGAGACAAAGTGAACTTCTTTTTGAACTCATCTGAGTAACCCCCACCACCTAAAATTTGGCTGTCCGTTTTTTTGAAAAATCGTGATATCTCAGAAACTATTGGTCGTGGCTGGATGGGGTTTTCACCAATGGATTCTACGCCTCCAAATACGTCCATAGGACACACTGGCATTGTGCTCACAAGTACGCCAGAAAAAATTCTCTTTTTCTCAAATACTAATTATTTTAGGTCCTTGACATAACCGCCTGGAGGAGGTCAAGACGAATCCATTGATACCAAATTTGGCGCTCTAGGCCAAATAGTTTAGAATTTATGGACGAAAACCTGAAATTTTGGCGGTTACCCGGGTTTGCCCATATTTCCCGGGTAGATTGCAGATTGTAGATTGATAATATTGCAGACACAGGCGGACAGGCAGGTAGGAGTAACCACAAGGCTCCCATAAAAAGCCGAATAAAAAATTCAATAGTGGCTCCTTAAACATAAATTTTGCATCAAAATAACGGTTATCAGTTGCTTAGTGATATGGTGGTTATAGTTAAGTGAAATTTGATTTGGAAGTTCAGGAAATCTTGCAAAATACATTTCTGAAGTCCAGTCAAGCAAGTCAACAACGTCACCACCATCATCATCATCGTTAGACTTTTTATGCAAAGTTTTCCACGCAGTGATACATGTCTGTGTCTAGTGATAAGTGGAATAAATACCACCACAGCATGGCATGCACAATGTGTAATGTGAGGAAGAAGAAGAGCTCGCTTATCATCGCTTGCTCTGCTTGCCATAAAATATACCACAGAACATGCCTAAAAATATCTACTGACACATTCAAAACACTGAAACAGACAAAGTGGAAATGTGAAGAATGTACAAATTGTACAGACTCTCCTACCTGCCAGGCCAGTATGAATGTAAAGAAGTACAAGCGATTCAATAACTGCAGCCAATGCAGGAAATATTTTCATTCTAGTTGTGTTAAAAAGCACAAGTCAAAAGAAATTACTTGGACCTGTCCAAATTGCAGTGAAAAAATGATCGCCTCACTGTCCCAACAGTACGTTTCCAAAAACCCTTTACTGCCCTCATTGTGCCAATTTATAAACTTAAAGGAGAGCAGACTAACCCTAAAAATCATCGCCCCATTTCCGTGTTAAACTCTACAGCAAAAGTCATAGACAGTGTCATATATAAAAAACTTATGAAATTTCTAGAAGAAAATAAAATTTTAATGGATCAACAACACGGGTATCGTGCTCATCGCTCGACACAAACAGCGATTACAATACTTACTGATGATATCAAGTTTGCTGCGGAAGGAAAGAAGATTACTGGTGTAGTATTTTTTGATTTTGTTGCTGCATTTGATAAAGTGCAGTACACTCAGCTTTTACAAAAATACTATAACTATGGGATACGAGGAAAATTCCTTGCCTTTCTAGAGGATTATTTTAGGAACAGAGAAATGATTGTAATGAAAAATGGGGAAAAGTCATCTCCCGTCTTTATGACCCAAGGGGTACCTCAGGGGTCATCTGTAAGTAGGTGCCATTTTGCCATGTTCCTGAATGACCTTAAGGACATATTTACCTGTGTAATTTACATATGTAAATTCATTTTTTATGCTGACGACCTTTCTCTTTATGTGCACGGTGAAAGTGTCAGTGAAGTTGAGCAAAAGATCCAAATTGAAACCAATAAATTACAAAAATGGTGCATATCAAATGGCATGCAAATTAATATTGGCAAAACGAAGAGTATGCTAATTGGCCCAAAAACTAATAGTGACAAACTTCAGGTGAAAATCGAGAATGAGTACATCGAATGTGTAAACTCTTTCAAATATCTGGGATTAATACTTGATGGAAAATTGACTTTTGACGAACATTTTGAAGAAGTTTGTAAAAATATGGCTAGTCGTGTCTATTTAATAAATCGGCAAAAACGTAACTTCTCATCTAAATGGAGACACATAATCGCAACTTCACTCATTATATCCAAAATGGACTATTGCTTGCCAATATGGGGTGATTTGCCACTTACTAAAATAAAACGAATAAATATGATACTACTTAGAGCTGCGAAGAAAGTTGTTCTGCGAACTAGCCGCAGACACAAAAAGTCTAAAATAGACCATTTGGAACAGCTTGGATGGCTAATGTTTCATGAAAAAGTGGACGTGTACATGCTTAATTTTATTTTTAAGTATATATGGACTAAATCACCATTAAACACATGCTTCCCTCATCTTAACAAAAGGAAAACAACTGGAAGGAGTTCGAAGCTCGAGAACAATCTTGAACTTCCACCAATGAAGAGCAAAATGGCTAGATCCAGCATTTTCTACCGAGGAGCTTTGCTGTGGAATTCATTACCTACCGACTTAAAAATCATTACTAATCCAATTAACTTTGATGAAAATGTTAGATTACACATTATGTTAAAAAGGAAATTTAACAAGACACTATTTATACTGAGACCACCACTGGAATCAGTATTAAATTATCTACAAAATGGTGGTAAATAGCCTAAGGATACCCTCTTATGTATATTTTTTATTGTCACTTAAAATCACTGTGTCAATATTATGAAAAGGTCATGTCATTCGCAACACTAGTACAACTTGTTGTATGATGTCTGAGATAATGTTGCTGCACTCAATTGTAGATTTTTTGATGGTCGTTCTTATGGTATGTCACTCATGTCTGTTTGACTACTTAAATTCATTCAAGGCTTCATTTATTGCGGCATAGTCAAAATCTCTGTTCTGAAAGTTACAATCGATCGTAACTTGATAAATTTTCAAGTAGCTCATATTCAAAAAATTCATTTTTAGGACTAGTTTTTGATTGCCTACAAAATGTGATCAAAATTAGTCAGGATACCTCTCTATAACTAATTAAATATCTCATTTGGATATGGCACTCCATGTCGGTGGATCGTGATCTGTCAAATGTTTAATATTTTCTTGCGCATACCATGAATCATAAAAATATTTTGCATTACGATTCTGAATAAAGAGATCCTGCACTACATGTTTGCATTTCTAGCATGTGTACAACGGTTTTGGATTTAGCAGTATGGGTGTCCAAAGATTGATGACCCCCGAAGGTCCGCTGGATCTACGATACTTCACAACGTCTTGTATCTATGGGCTTTCTGGGTACTATGAACATGTAACCTTAAATTTATGTTTGAATATGCCTTTTTATATTTCATGGGTGAAATACAAGTACTGTGCCGACGGACAGACAAAAAGACCGACATGCATCAAGAAACATTCAAAATTTCTAGCTAGCTCAACTTAAAAAGCCCCTTGATTGTGTGTCATTGAAATCATGACGGACAGACTGATATTGAGTCGCTGCACAAAGCTCTGTTACGATTGCGGACTAATTTTGGCCCAAGCAATATGCCAAGTTCCATAGTTGCCATCTAAAAACAATGAAAATTTTAGCCCACTACAAGAGCTGTTTGTAAGCCCCCTTGGGCAAATCTTTAAATGGCGTTGTCTAATGAATAACCTAAGTTTTTAAGCCGATCACCGAGTCAAATTAGGAAATTATTCTATTTTTAGTACACATGTCCATTTTGTTAATCTGAGCGTAGATGCACGTTGATAAGGCATATTAAATCACCCTACATCCAACTTGTAATATTTACTTCCGTATTTCCAAAATACCGGGGACCTTAAACTCTTGTTTAATTTATTTTTTTATTTATATGTCGTTCACAGCCTTCAAACACCAAAAACAGCAAATTTGATAAATTTGAAATCATTGAATTTCTTTCAATTTATTTTGTGTCAATTTGGTCGATTTTGGCTGTCCAAAACAAACTAAAAAAATATATATTTTAGAAGTTCTGAATATATGCTGATTTCCTTCAAATAAAAACCGAAGGGGTGTGGATATATTTTATCAGGCGAAAAAACTTTCAAAAAAGTAAAACAACCGTGCGCCTTTGTCAAGTCAAGGACAAAAGTCTCACATTTCGTAAAACGCTTGAATAAAAATAACTTACGGGCTTGAGTTAGTATCATGAAGAAAACCAGACAACTCTTCATTTTCATGATTACCAAGTTGTTTAAATACGTTGAATATAAAATGAGTGTATTCAGGTTGAAAACTTTGGGTAAAGAGCAATTCTAAGAAATACCTTGGCAAATATTTCTTAAATTGCAGTTATTCATTAGTTGCAACCATTATATCAAATGCAAAAAAGGGGAAGCAATATGTATGTATTTTCTGTGTCTTCGCATGCCCCTTTTTGCAGATATGGGAAGCTGTGTGTGGTTCTGTGGGACCCCGTGAATCAGCCACATAACTTCCACAGGTTTGGTATCGTGCTCTAGACTACCTTTCCTTCAGTGCTGCTCATTCAATCTCCTGCGGTGTCTTGTGACGACTTGCGATCACAGCAATATATCTTCAGCGATCTCTTGTAGCACAGATGTTTTCCTTCAAGTCAGCCTTGTCATCAATAAGTATTGTTGGAAAAGGAGGGATATTTTAGATGATCAGTGTCGACTCAGATGACCTAAAACGCCCATAGGGCCCAACAGCCCTAAACAGAAGATGCAGTTAAGTTCGTTTTACGGGTTCTGCGCAAAATGAGTATTATTCAGTGACACAAAACATAGTTAATTTTACTAGAAAACCAGATCAATTTATTCTTAAGTAAAATCAATATTTAATTCAAAATTTACAACAGAAGTGACTGGAAGTAACTGAAAAGAGAACAATTATCTTTGCCCAGAAGGGCGGAATTTCAGTGTAATATTCAGTGGTGCTGCTGCGACAATATCGTCATCATATTTCGAAATCATCCCATTCCGAATAAAATATGCAAGCAAAATATCGCAACTGAAATAGCGTTACCGTAATCAATGTCACCTGAACTAAAACGTACAATTAAAATGTTAGTTTTGATCACTGGGATAGATAACCAGTAGGTTAAAACGACAATTACTTAGCAAATTAATTTCACTATGATTTAATCGGCATCGAAAAATTTCCAACTGCAAATTAAACGAAAGTAACAGACTCAGTCCCATCCTTAAGTTCGCTAACAATTCCGGAATCCATTATTATCCATTATCCAATTATTCACACAAATTGTAGTTGTAGTGTATTAGAATAATAACTACAGATATGAATATTTGTTAAAATTGATAAATTTAGATTTATGCATATTGTCTTGTACGATAAGAAATATGATCGCTTGAATGCGAGTGTGAGCATTC
Source organism: Entomobrya multifasciata (assembly GCA_034693345.1). Taxonomy (NCBI): domain Eukaryota; kingdom Metazoa; phylum Arthropoda; class Collembola; order Entomobryomorpha; family Entomobryidae; genus Entomobrya; species Entomobrya multifasciata. The sequence goes on from JAQFXM010002104.1 coordinate 15,903, forward strand.
ATGTATGTCTCCTACCTTGGTGGCCACAGGCCTAAAACTTAAATGTTTCTGTACTCTGAGCCTCAGATAGAATCTGGCTCTCCTCTCTGTAACTTGTATATATGCTTGTACTATATGAAGGCAAAGAACTTACAATAAAAGTGCTATGACACATTTGAAATAAGAATAAATACACAACAGTAGTGTTTATTTTTCAACAAAGTAGTTATTTAACACTTCTGTTTAATTCCAACGTAAGGAAGTATCAATCACTTCCAGATTGGCGTAGTAGTTAACCAGAACTTTGCCCCTTCAAATACCATCACAAGGACAAAAAACGTGTAGATGTAGACGTCGGCAATGATAGTTGCTAGTCAAGCCAGCAGCTGAAGAGGTAATGCAAGTTGAGAAGCACGTTACAAAATTTGAGGGATGCCAGGCTATATATATATAGGTTTTTATTGGCAAACTTCATCATTCGTAATTTTACATATGAGAGTCCAACCTTCGCCCCTCGTAAATAGAGAAGCCTGCTCTGGTACTCTGGTCACATCACCGGGCATGAAATTGAAGGTAATTGTACTATTGTTGAATATAACTCTGTTTCATTTCCGTTATCAGTCTCGTGCAACAGTAGCTCCCTCAACGAATGATAAAGCAATGAATTAATCAAAATTCTTGAATTGAAGATGTTATTTAGAATAGGATTATCTGAGTAATTCAAACTTCGTAGTAAAGACATAACTGCTCTACGCCTTATGCCATTAAAATCAAAAACACGGTTCTCAGAAAACAAAGCACTCGCACTGGTAGTTTTCCATAACCAAACAGAATACGAAATGCGTTAATATACGCATTTTATACCCCTTTAAGAGCCTGTTTCTCACAGGAGACCAAAGGCTCATGCAATAAATGTTGCTAAATTCCGTTTAAAAAATGTACATTTTAATTTTGAAGCTTCGTGATTTAAAACGTGAAAGTACCATATTGGCGTGAGCTACAGTTCTCTTTTTCTTGAATTCAATTCATCGGTATAACGATCCCAACAACTTATAGGGTAACCTAAACACTTTACACTGTCTACCCATTAAAAACATTATTACACATTTTGATAATGGGTCGACTATAATCCATCTCACGTGGTATAAAAGCTTGACAATAGGTTTTTGAAGCGTTGAAGTTGATGCCATGATTTTCAGCATACAATTCTGAGATCTGAATAAGCTGCTGGAGAGCCTGAATCGACGTTGCCAAGAGAGAATAATCATTCGCATAGGAGATGAACCCCACTATACACCCAAGTCCTGAATTATGTAACTTGTAAATGTCCTCGTTATGTTAATTGTCCGAAGTTCGAACCCGTCGACCGGTAAGTTCAACAATAATACACTATGTTTATCCATAATTGATTGGATCTAACTGTACTGATGTCCGTTAAATCATATTATTGTACCCTCAAACAAGATTCACCAGATTTTACCAGAAACAAGTCTGGGTTTTTCGCTTCAATGTATTTGTGACCTAACTGCGCAGTCAAATTTTCAATTGTGAATAATTGCGGATAATTTGTACAGTTTTTGTTATTTTTAACATTATGATACAAGAAAGCAATCATGTTATTAGATATCACGATGAGATCATATTATTAGACAATCCACTGTTCGACACTTTATTTCAAATATTTGATCAGCAGTAACTGAAGCAATGCTATGCATTCAAAATCATCAAATTGGACCAGTTAATTTATTTTCACGCAAAACTAAAAAGGCTTTAGTTATTTTGTGTAACATAGGTAAACATTTTCTAACTAGGATACACAATTCAACACCTTTTATCATGCCAAAAGCCTAAAATAAGGAAAATTGTGTAAATAAAGGATAAGAGAATACACCTAGATAGTTTTTTCATGAAGAGAGGTGAAAGAAACCAACTTGAATGAATGAATTGACAAAGGTTATAGTAAAAATCATAAGGTAATGAAACATTGACTTGTCCGTTGGAGTGTTTTATTTGGTAAAAAGTTTTCCTCATATTGTACTAAAATGTTAAAATCGTCGAACATTAAAAGAGTTAACAAGTTACATGAGTTGTTAGTGTTACAATTAAGAATTTTAAAATAGCAATTAAATAGTTATACGTCCAAGGGACAAAAGTTCCGGTTTGGCTCTGATGAATGTAAAAGATTACGAAGGTTTACTAAAAATTAACTAGTAGATCAGAATACATACACCTACGTACCATCGAGGCGAGCCCACTTTGATTATGCTACTTCAAAATTACAATTGCAATTCAGCGCTTACAAAATTAATTGAAGAACGTAATATCAACCAAAGTTCAGCCAGCGACATTTTACTTTCTGCCGAAACTGCATAAAAGTTTGGTGCGTTCTCATTAAGCAGACCAATTAGTTGCAATGTACAGGCTATAAATAGACGGGTTGCAATTATACTAGACTCTATTGAAAAACCATTTGCAGTGCATCTTTATTAAGAAATACTTCACACCTCCTTGATAATATACTTATATTCAGAAGAAATAAAAACATTAGAAGCGGCAGATATCCAATCAACATATGTTAACCGAATAACAACGAAAATCCGAATGTAGAACATGAATAATGTGGTGTAGAGTAACACCGAGTGGGTTCGTTGCATTCGTTGTACTATTCAAGCATAAGTAGTCTTGTTCGTGGTGGTGTATTTTTACATTTTTTCACTGTAACGGAGACAAGCAGCGTATAAGATTTCTGCATAGGTGTAAGCTATGAGGGACTGCGTAGATTAAATACGCATTATTGAAGATGACTGATGAAGCCCGGAAAAAGCATGAGGAGGACTTGATACGCATTTGGCAGAACTTCTAAAGTTGCCTACGTGAGAAAAGTCGATGGGTCGCGTAAAGAGCAAGGAGAGAACAAAGAAGATTATATAATAACCTTTCACTCACTTTCGAGACTTTGCGAGTTTGAAAACCGGATCTGGTGTCGAATAGAAATGTACTGGGAGAAACAGAAGTAAAAAAAGGGCAGCGTCAATTTTTTAGATGGAAGGCTTTGTTAAAGCATGTGGAAATTGCAAAACGTGAAACATATAATGTTTGTAGTCATTGGTTGACAAAATAATATTCTCTTTAAATAAACATTAATTATAAGTAGTAATCGTAGGGGTAATTCAACATAAATTTACTGTTAAACGAGTCAGGTAATATTCCCTCAGAAAATATGGATTTTTCCTAACATTCAAAGACCATAATTTTTGCCAAATAATAAATAACGATGCATACAAAAGTGATGATGTTATCTTGAAAAATATGCATGCTAAAGTAACTAAAGATCAATGAACTCTCCATGAAAATATACTACAAAAATATAACATAGAATCCTCAAAGCCATACACCACTTCATTTAATGAAACCATAACCAACAATCCACCACACCAAAATGTATATTTCATAGAACCTTACCACAATAGCATTTCAAGACAGAGATACAATACTAGAATTTTTACACACAAATAATATGAACTCAATGGATAGTACATTTGTAGAAATATTCAAGTCACTTGAGATCGTTGTCACATGCTGCAACGACAACAATTTAGAAATTACTATAAAATAAGTAAAGTACTGCAAAATATCCGAGGTAAATTAAATAAAAATATTCTCCAGTAGCTTTTAATACATAATTTTAATACACAATTTTAATACATAATTTATGTATATATTTTAATGTAATATTTAATTTTTTATGTGTGTAATAATTCGTAAAATAACAAAATTTTAATTGATTTGATTTTTAGCCTGATGAAATAAATAAGAAACTAGTCGCTCAATCAAATCTGTTGGATGCTATTTAGTTAGCAGTGCATTATTCACTCATCACAATTCTTATCACTGTGCTGCATTGAATCCATCGGATCCTGGATACACCAACAGCTGATTTAGTTATGCCAGACGATTGTTGTCAGGAGCTGTTCGAAGACAACCCGTATCTTAATTTAAATGACAACAGAAAACGAGCTAACTCAACTAGTCCAGTGAAATCATTGAAGAAAAAGAAAGTTTATAAACAATCTATTTTACCTGGCATGATGGACGTTGCCCAAAAATAGAATTAATGGAGATGCTAGACCAGAACAAAAGCCTTTTTTTTGAGTACGCAAACCAATACAACACTGACCCTTTAGTGAAAAGTTTTGTTGACCTATTTCTGAAATATGAGATATTACCTATTCTTCCGGACCAGAACGAAATATCTTCATGGTTGAAGCATCTCGTCACGATTGAGGTACCACGCAATCTACAAAAAAGCCTAATTGACAAATTTATGAGTTACTTCAAGATCCGCTATTTCAACATGAACCTAAACAAAGCAAACGAGAATGAAAAGCAAGTGTTCCAACCAAAAAAACCTTTTGGATTCCATCGTTCGATTTCCTTCCAAAAAAATCCCATCAAGAATTTAACGAACTTAAAGTTAAATACGTTCGTGATGTGCAAAGTGCAAGTGTGAGGGGAACTTCATTTTCTCAACAGCATTTTATTTACGCATCTATGGCGAGATTTTCGAATTTATTGATAATCACCTGGAAATAAATAGTCAGGCCACGAGGAAAAGGACCATGGAATACATATTGTCAATAGCTTTCACAACAGCAAAAATGGAATATGTCAAGATACGAAAGGTTAAAAATACTGATTGGGGAACCTATCAGTCCAAGACCACAGAGGCCCTCCCTGCTTGGAAAAAGAAAAACGAAGAACCACCGTTAAACAAGACATCGTACTTGAGTGATCATATCAATACTATGATTGATAAGCAGGAAATAAAATTTACGGGTCAGGATGCATTTGATAGGGAACAACATTTCCTGAAACCTCCTTATCAAAAACCAAAACAAAACTTTCGCTGTCATTGGAAGAAGAAAGCTAAACACTCTCAACAAAATGGAAACAATTCGGCCAATGGCAACCAATCCGCATCTAAGGATGACACTTCAAGTCAGACTGGATCTTCATCACAAAACTCTAAACAAAATAACCGTAGAGTGCTGAAAGGTAAACGGTTTGGAGATCAACATCGTAATTCACCAGACCCGTCACTCGTTACAACCAATTTTGAGGCAACGAAACAGTTCACCTGACGAGACGAAGCTTCTGGAGGAAATAAACCACGTCACCGCAATCGGCGATTTGTAAATGTACATAAAATTTTGGGGGTAAATTTTCTAACTAAACGAAAGCATTATTTTTGCTATAAAATTATTAAAACTATGCCTAAAAACGTTATACATAATTTAACATCTTTAAAAATTCCGTTTCAGGTTAGTTTTATATTATCATTTGGTTTATCATTTTCGTGCACTACGATTCCAAAGAAACATAACTTCATCAGAAAATTTAAAGAAAATATTAGACTATATATTGGATTATTCAATTTAGTATGGATAGGAAGGAGAGTGAGGATACATTGACAGAGTTTGATAGATTTTTAATTCAGTGTAAAAAGAGATGTAATTTTGTCAAAAATTCAAGTAAATTACATGAAAAAAAATCCAAATCCATTTTTAGCTAATGAATTTTGGAAATTGATACTATCCAAATACGATGGCTTTTAATTTCCTCCTACTAAACTATTAGAATTAACAACTAATTTTATAAAAAATAATGACTTAAAAATTAAAAGTGCGGATAAGAATGCAGGTATTTGTGTAATGCAAAAAAATATGTTTGAAACTAAAACATTTTGGCGAAATTAAATCTAGACGATACATACAGGCAATCTTGTAAAGTAGAATATGAACGGTCAGTGGAATCATTTGTAGATAAAGCAAAGGTTAAGAAATTACAACTAAATGTAGATATTGGCTTATCTGACATAATTCCAAATAAACATAATGCATCGTCGTTCTACATTTTACCAAAAATCCACAAAATTTTTGAAATATTTCCACTAGGTCGACCGATAAGCAGTACTTGTAACACTATAAATAGAAATATCAGTTCATTGGTAGACTACATACTTAAACCTATTAAGGCAATAACACCTTCCGTCGTTTTAGATATTACTTGAGAATGTTAATTTAGAACGAGACAGAATATATTCATTGGTTACCTATGATGTTGAAAGTATGTACAATTCCCTTAGAACGAGTATTTGTAAAAAACGTTGCATACAAGCTTTTCAAGAATACATAAAACATAAAAATATGATATTAATATAACCTGTAAAGATTTTAAAGAGTTAATGGATTTATGTCTAGATTACAGTTACTTCAAATACAACGATGAATATTTTTTTCAACATGTTGGCATTCACATGGGCGATGCCGCTTCAGTTTCAATAGCTAATGTAACTGCATATTATGAATTATTACCTTTGTTTGAACATCATGAAAATATTACTTTTAATGTTAGTTTTGTTGATGATGGTTTCATCATCATTGACAGCACAGATATTAACGTAGAAATTTGGTGTGAACATACATTTAAACATACTTATCTAAAATTTACAGTGAATTCTAGTAATGACACTTTAGATGTTTTGGATGTTACTGTGAAATTAAATGACAACAAAATTTCCACAACGTTACACAAAAAACCAATGGTAAAGGGACAATACTTAAGCTATTTCTCTAATCATCCAAAACATTTGTTAAGGTTGTCCCGAGCCAGAGACAAGCCTCAGCAGCAGTTGTCTTTGTTATTCTTTCTTATTTTGGGGCAGTATGGGACCCCCGGTTTTTTATTTGTATTGAAGCCAACTTGTCTGCTGTCCGTAGACAAATAATTGGCCGTTGTCTCCTTTTCTCAGCGTTGCTGCTGAGGTGAACGCACTTTTCTTTATGGAAGCATGGCTTCCACCTTCTTTTAGTGTACTTGTGTGTGTGAGTCTGCTTGAGTGAGCAGCATTACGTTTTTTTGTGTAGAATTTTTCTGTTGGCTTTGCGAAAAGTTTGTTAATCGCAGTAGCCATAGTTAATTGTTAAATTGATTTGTTGTGTGGAATTTTAATTGTCATTAAAATTATAGTTTGTATCAAAAGGAATATTTGTGTTTGATTAGGTTCATTTCCTTCAGAGTATCACATCCCATAAAGCCATCGTGTGGGGATCTCAGTATAGTTATAGTCACCGTCACCAGTCATCGTCACAGTCATAGTCATATCGTCACTATCCCGAAACGAACTATTCTTCTGGTTTTTAGTTATATTAAAAGCATCGCTCTAACATACTCTATATTTTTGTGTAGTAGTTTCAGGAGCGGACAAAGGTCATTACCATCCAGCCAAGGATATTCGTATAAAGAGAATTTGTTCAAGTGAGTTCGAATTTGTAAAGCATTTGAATGAAATGAATCTTAAATTTTTAAAGCGAGGGTACCCAGAGAAATGGATTAATGAATTAAAGAATAGACTTTCTTTACTGAACAGACACGATCTACTGAAACCAAAATCCCAATTACTGATTTCAAGTCAACACACATTCCATAAAAATATACTACAAAAATATAACAAAGAATCCTCAAAGCCATACACAACTTCATTGAATGAAACCATAACCAACAATACACCACACCAAAATGTATATTTCATAGTACTTTACCACAATAGCATTTCAACACAGAGATACAATACTTGAATTTTTACACACAAATAATATGAACTCAATGGATAGTACATTTGTAGAAATAAAAATATTCTCCAGTAGCTTTTAATACATAATTTTAATACACAATTTTAATACATAATTTATGTATATATTTTAATGTAATATTTAATTTTTTATGTGTGTAATTATTCGTAAACTAACAAAATTTTAATTGATTTGATTTTTAGCCTGATGAAATAAATAAGAAACTAGTCGTTAAATCAAATCTTTTGGATGCTATTTAGTTAGCAGTGCATTATTCACTCATCACAAATACCCTGTTTTTACAAAGAATTTTTTTTGCAACAACTGTTTTTTGAGCACAAGCTGATTGGCTTCCAGCCTTAACAAAGACAAAGATCAGCTTCCAGCGTTAGCAAAGATCAGATGAACAAGTGCCCTTTAAAATTTTAGAAGTCTAATTGTGGTCGATCTCCAATTCAATTCATTTAGCAATGCACGCTTCTTCGAAATTGAAATTGTACTTTTATTCGTTCTTTGCCACAACAATATAACATATAATACTGGTTTACATATGGTGACATGTTAATTGCAGATATTTTACTAACTAATTAGTTCTCCAAAATATACATAATTAGAACATTAACTTTGTTATAAATTTGTAAGATCGATTTAAATTTATCGTAACTCAATTCACAAACTTTCATTTCTTTAAGTAATTTATTCCATAGCACCGCACCTCTGTATTCTAAGGATTTTCTGTAACATTCTGATTTAAAATTAATAATTTTTACTCTAGGGATATTGCTTCGATTCGATTGATTAATTAATTAATTAATTACCATATTGTCAATCTTAATATCAAGGTAGACACCCTTAAGCACTACATAATCCCTACGTTGTTGAAGGGATAAAAACTCAAACTCTGTTCTCATCTCCGCAAAATCAAAAACTGGTTTCTTTCTCCTGTACACAGGACATCATTTCCGCTAAAAATCTACCTATTTTTCTTTGAATAATATCTAGTTGTTCATCCGTTAAAACTGCCCAAATGTCAATACCCTATTCTACTACTGAGTGTAAGTGTGCATTGGCCATCACTTTAAAGACACGCTTGTTAAGACAACGTTTGAAACCTCTTAAGTATCTAATTTTATTTGAAAATTTATTAAGTACTGACTCGTAATGTAATTTAAAGCTTAACGTGAAGTCTAAAATAATCCCCAGATACTTAAAACTAAACACTCTATATCGAATTCCCGTACCATAATTGCAGTGAAATTATTCTCTTTCTTAATAGGAAAATCTTTGGCTTTGTGGAAGTACACACATTTCGTCATATCAAAAAATTAACCATCGTGCTATTTTCTTGACACCAATCTAATACCTTCTCCACTTCTACTTTTAATTTTTCATTTATATCTTTCAGCGTCGTGTCCTCTGCGTTACAGGCGAATTCCTACCGGGGGGAATTGCTCCCCAGGGTCGAATTTCTCCCCAGGAGAATTCCTCCACGACTTAATTCCTCCCCGACAGTATTCCTTCCTAGGCTAATTCCTCCCCAACTGAAAATTCTATATTTTTAGCTTTATTTTGAATACTTATGAGAGGAGCGGCAGGGTAATGTTCGTTGAGGTTATGTTTTGAAAAGGTATTGGGGTATAATAAGTCACGTTGGGTTTGGTCAGGTGTCAAATAAAGTGTTGGGTTGATTAGCTAAGTCTTAGAGAAAGTGTTGGGTTTTATTTGGTGAGGTTAGGTTTCGTTAGGATACGGCGAAAGTATTGGGTTATCTTTAGCAAGATTAGGTTTGGTTACATTTAGACGCAAGTGTTTGGTTTATCTTGCTAGGTTAAGTTTGGTTGGGTTTCGAAGAAAAAGTTGGCTTTTGTTTAGCTAGGTTAGGTTTGATTAGGTTTCCAATGAGATGTTGAGTTTTGTTTAGCTAGGTTAGAATTGGTTGGGTTTCGAAGTTATGGGTCATATTTGGTTAAGTTTAGAAGTAATTGTTGGGAATTATATTTATGTTATATGCTGGTGGTTGGGTTGTAATTAGGGATAGGAACTTCATACTCTAATTTTGGTCCTATGGTCACCTACCAAAAAAGGAAATTAAGTTTGACCTCAGATTTGCTGGGTCACGCGGCCCCATGCTTTAACTCACTCAAATTGTGAAGTCACGTGTTGAAACTCGGTTTGTAGAGACACGTAGATTCTGAATATGAAGCCAGATTTAAGATTAGAATTAGTATGGGAATATAAATGACGGGAAAATTAGTTCCAAAAAGGATTTTGAGTTGTAGATTCTGAATCTACGGTCCAATTTTGATTTTTACTTCGTTCCAATGGAGAACTCTAATTCAATCCGGTACGATTTATTATAACCAGAGATAACAGAAAGTTGCAAAAACATTGCTTTTCAAGTTGCAACCGTCAAGACTTCAAGTTGCAAAAGTTGCATTTCACCATTTTCTCAAGTTGCATAAAGTTGCAATTTAAAATAGACCAAAAAACACCACATTTTTAATAAAATAGGATAAATATGTTTATTGAACATCATATGTTTACACTTTTGACAACCTTCCAGTAAAAAATACCTAACTACAACTAAACATCATCGTCCCAAGTAATATGATTGTAATCCTGAATCATTTTATTTGAATTGAAGGCTAGTCTCAAATGAATTCCTAAGTTTTCCTCAGTCAGTTGATTTCGAAGTGGGGTCAACACACGGCGTAAACACGAAAAGGACCGCTCTACATCTGAGGTTGAGCTTGGAATAGCGCTTATTTTAAGTGCTAGAGCTGAAAAGGCTGGCATTTCTTTAGAGTAGGACTTCCAGAAATTTAGTGCATCAAAATCCACTCCATATCCCTGCTGAGCAATTAAAGTCCTGTACGTGGCCATTTCGATCATGGGTACATTTTCGCCAAACATTCTAATAGCACTTGGTATAGTTAGATCCGCTGAAACCTGGGATGCAAATCTTGGGTCAAGGAAACGTGAATAAAACCAAAAATCTCTTGCTGGGTGCTTTGTTTCCATGTAACCTCGCAATTTTTTGGAAGGCTCTCCAAGCACGTCGTTAGTTAGTTGGATAACAGTCTCCAAGACAAACCACACACTGGAGGCGGGCAAGTTGTTACTCTCAAGTTTCCTCAGGGAGCTGCATAAACCTGGAGCGATATCGTGTATCTGCTTCAATTCAGTCTTGACTTCGTCCGTATCCTCCAAAAGTTCCTTTAAGGTTTTAGTAGCAATGCTATTATCCTTTGTTCCCTCAATCCATTCCGAAATGGCGTCGAATCTGGAGAATATGTACTCCCCACAAGCTAACCATGTACACCACCTCGTGATTA